>WWET01004932.1:36767-48850 GCA_011038615.1 Limnodynastes dumerilii
CCCCAGTACTCTCATCATGTGCCTCCAGGCTCCTGGTTTTCTTACATTACCTGTCTCCTCCAAGCGGGTCATAGAGGAGCCTGTGACCGCGAGTATCATAGCTACCAGCCAGCTCTCATTTTAAAAGCCTCTGCGAGTATGTTCCGCAAGTGCAGGGTAAGACACTGTAATGTAATGGAGGTTATGTATCGTACAAGCACTTCAGTCTTAGGGCCAGATTCTATTAAGAATACGTGCCGCTATAGATGGGAAAAAAATTTTACAGTCTATTACGGTAGCTGATTTTTATGCGCACCTCTTGTTTTAATGTGTAGATATAAAATACCTATGCAATGCTCCAGCAGTGATTTCATAACTTGTGTATTGCGTTTGAATTATGATATTTTTGGTTGTAGATTGTCAGACCCCCTGGCTCAGTGAGTAGCATTCTGTCTCACAGTGCTGAGGTCATAAGATCGATTCCTGGACTTTGTGTGGAGTTTGTATGTTCTCCCCATGTCTGCTCATGGCAAAAACATGCTGGTAGGTTAATTGGCTGCTGACTAAATTAGCCCTAATCTGTGTGTGTGTCTGTATGTATGTGATAAGGATCTTAGAATGTAGCTCCAATGGGCCACTGACTGATGTGAAAAGCTAGCAAATGCTCACCTCTGAATCAATTCCAATAATACCATGTTTAGATAACCAGCCCTTGAAAAAGCTGGGTGTAGAGCCGGGGAAATTGGTGGGGCTAAGAAAAAAGGACGGTTCAGATTTAGCTGAAAACACCGGCTTTTTTGATGAAAAAGCCGGCTGCAGTGAAAAAGCCGGCTTCTAAACTCAGTGTGAACGCTCAAGTCGGCTACTGAAAGCCAGTGCTCAGAGCCGGCTAAAAAGAAGGGGTTTAGCCGGCTCTGAACTCCGGCTTGAGCGTTCACACTGAGTTTAGTGTGTTGTCAGGGAATCTGAACGGGGTATAAGTGACAGGAGCCTAAGGATATGGTCAGTTTGTCATATATGAAAACTTGGGCTTTCCTGGCGGGAGCCTGAAGATACAGTTGGACACAAAGGCATAGAGGATTGTCTAATTGAGGACAATTGACACTATCTATCAGCATGTGCGCAATATTTCGACCTTGATCTGATTCTTTAGTTTGCTGTGAGTGAACACATTTTAGTTTCGCATTTTGTTTTTCTCTGCAATAAATCTTTTTGTATTTGGAAACACAACAATAATAAATAATATCTCTCAGTTCTATACTGATTTGTAAATTTTTGTAATGACCCTTTAATAGTAGCCTTTTTTCCCCTTTTTTAATTCTAAATCTGTGTCCTTTAATCTGTTCAGTGTAAAAAGTACACTGCTAGATAAATTTCAGGATGAATCCATATAGGGAACCGGATTCACAATTAAGTAGTGTGTGTGTTTTTTACCGTGCTCTGTGTGCGCTAAACCTTTGCATTACCATATTGCGCATGCGGACAGTACATGCTTCCAGCATGGATTTGGATCTTCATGATCCGGGCTTCCGGGCTGGAAGTCTTTCCAACACTGGGGCGGGAAATTATGAGGCTAGGAACACATTCGCAACGCTCTGTCCCCTATGTGACTTCCCCTGTGACGTTGTCTATAGGTGTAGACTCACACAGCTGGGCATTCATTTCCCTGTGCATTGGCCCGCTAATGTGCAGTTCTCAGCAGCAAGTATATGCGGTAGGATAACGCCAATACCTGCTGCTGCACATCTATGGTAAGTATCGGTGAGCCCCCATCTATCTCCAGGCCCGAAAAATACCCAGCTGTCCCCCCTGATGGCGTCCCTGGCGGGAAGACCCGTCATGCTTAAGCATTGTTGGCGGATGAGGTATTTCAATCGTACAGTAAGAGCTTAAGGTTAAGTTAGGCTAAGCCTTTACGTTCAACCCTTAGTTATACTAAAGCCCCATTTTCCGTGGGGCCAATGCCCGAAAGTTAAGGGAGGGTCCTGGGTACGGCAGTGCTGTACGAGCAAGGAGATTGTTGCCAAGCAGTTACAATCGCAGCAACTTCTGAATCCAGTCCAGGATTACCATAAAATTATTTAATAATTAAACAGTAGCATGTACAGTGTTTGTTTGGAACTAGTCATAATTTGGTCCCAGTTTTAAAAATTCCCACCACACCAAGGGCCAGATTTACTAAACTGTGGGTTTGGAAAAGTGGAATTGTTGCCCATAGCAACCAATCAGATTCTAGCAGACAATTTAAAATTGTCTGGTCATGGTCATCCCCTTGACTTGGAGAACATCTAAGTGACAACCACCCAATCCAGAGAATATCCTAGGTAGAACCACCCAATACAGAGAACATCCTAGTAACCACCACCCAATACAGAGAATATCCTAGTAACCACCACCCAATACAGAGAACATCCTAGTAACCATCACCCAATAAAGAGAACATCCTAATAACCACCACCCTATATAGAGAACATCCTAGGGACAACCACCCAATACAGACAACATCCTAGGGACAACCACCCAATACAGACAACATCCTAGGGACAACCACCCAATACATAGAACATCCAAATGACAACCACCCAATACAGACAACATCCTAGTAACCACCACCCAATACAGAGAACATCCTAGTAACCACAACCCAATACAGAGAACATCCTAGTAACCACCACCCAATAAAGAGAACATCCTAGTAACCACCACCCTATACAGAGAATTTCCTAGGGACAACCACCCAATACAAACAACATCCTAGGGACAACCACCCAATACAGACAACATCCTAGTGACAACCACCCAATACGGAAAACATACAAATGACAACCACCCAATACAGACAACATCCTAGTGACAACCACCCAATACAGAAAACATGACCACCATCCAATACAGAGAACATCCTAGTGACCAATCAGATTCTAGCTGATATTTTCATGTATGTAATAGGAAAGTGAGAGGTAGAATCTGGTTGCTATGGGCAACATCTCTACTTTTTCAAACCCGCAGCTTAGTAAATCTGGCCCCAAGTGGTTCACGGTATACACGTCCTTCGAGATCAAAAGGAATTCAAGAAACTAATTTTTAATTTGAATTTAATTAAATAAAACTGTGATAAAATCTGGCATAAAGATAACCATTGAGAAAATGGAATTGATGGAAATGGCACCAAATTTTTTTTAATAAATACAATTAAATTAATAAATTATTATGCGAGGTACATTTGATATTTAAATAATAATCATCATTTTAAAAAAATCAGAGTTCACCGGCGATCACTTTAGAATATCTATAGTAAAAAATTATATCCTCCAGTGAAATATATCAATAAATTAAAAATAAATAATGTTGTTCATGAAAAACAGACAGATCTGATGCTGTAGACACTGTTGCTGTAATATGATTCACACGAGTCTTCACTTAAGTTGAAAAATCTTTGATCAGACGACTCAATAAACAGAATAAGGGCTGTTTCCTGAAAAAAACAAATTGAGAACAGTTAAAAACCAAATATTAAATTCAATAAATAAGAACAATGGGGTAGATCCAGAACTACGTGTGTGCGTACGTATTTTCACGGTGCGTATTTTCGTACACGTAAGGTCGCTACACTCCCCACGGCACACCCCTTGCACGGACGTATTTTCTCAAATTACGCGACCCAAACCCTACCTTAACTTTTCCTAACGTAACAGCATACGTCCGCTAACGGACGTACTGACTACGCGAACGTACACAGCTTAGCACGCCCATACCGTACACTTTAAATACCACCCCCCCGCCTACTTCACGTAAAACGCACGTATTGTTCACTAACGTAAATTTGGCACGCCCACACGTAAGTATTTACGTTTGACATACGTGAATCACCCATACGTTCTAAAATACGCTACGTGAATGTGCGTATTTTCTGTGGTGCGCATGCGCAGTGCATACAAATCTGCGAATTTACGTCTCCGCCACACGTAAATTCGCGGAAATGCGTAGTTCTGGATCTGCCCCAATGTCCATTGAACTGTTTGCTCTAAATCTGTGTTTATCAGGTACATATGAAATATTTAAATATGCCAATTTAAAATTGTCTGGTCATGGTCATCACTCTGACTTGGAGAACATCTAAGTGACAACCACCTAATACAGAGAACATCCTAGTGACCACCACCCAATATAGAGAACATCCTAGGTAAAACCACCCAATACAGAGAGCATCCAAGTAACCACCACCCAATACAGAGAACATCCTAGTAACCACCACCCAATAAAGAAAACATCCTAGTAACCACCACCCAATACAGAGAACATCCTAGTAACCACTACCCAATACAAAGAACATGACAACCACCCAATACAGAGAGCATCCTAGTGACCACCAAGCAATACAGAGAACATCCTAGTAACCACCACCCAATACAGAGAACATGACAACCACCCAATACAGAGAGCATCCTAGTGACAACCACCCAATACAGAGAACATTCTAGTGACAACCACCCAATACAGAGAACATTCTAGTGACCACCATCCAATATAGAGAACATTCTAGTGACAATCACCCAATACAGAGAACATCCTAGTGACCACCACCCAATATAGAGAACATGACAACCATCCAAGAAGGAGAATATTCTAGTGACAACCACCCAATACAGAGAACATTCTAGTGACAACCATCCAATACAGAGAGCATCCTAGTGACAATCACCCAATAGAGAGAACATGACACCCATCCAAGATAGAGAACATTCTAGTGACAACCACCCAATACAGAGAACATTCTAGTGACAACCACCCAATACAGAGAGCATCCTAGTAACCACCCATCCAATACAGAGAACATGACAACCACCCAATACGGAGAACATGACAACCACCCAATACAGACAGCATCCTAGTGACCACCACCCAATACAGAGAACATCTTAGTAACCAACATCCAATACAGAGAACATGACAACCACCCAATACAGAGAGCATCCTAGTGACAACCACCCAATACAGAGAACATCCTAGTGACAACCACCCAATACAGAGAACATAGCAACTATCCAAGACAGAGAACATTCTAGTGAAAACCACCCAATACAGAGAACATTCTAGTGACAACCATCCAATACAGAGAACATCTAGTGACTGCCACCCAATACAGAGAACATCCTAGTAACCACCACCCAATACAGAGAACATGACAACCACCCAATACAGAGAGCATCCTAGTGACAACCACCCAATACAGAGAACATGCCAACCATTCAAGACAGAGAGCATCCTAGTGACAACCACACAATATAGAGAACATGACAATCAACCAATACGGAGAGCATCCTAGTGACCACCACCCAATACAGAGAGAGAATCCTAGTGACCACTAGCTATTTTTATTAATGCTTATTTAGATAGCGCCACAAACCACCTGGAGGAAACCCAGGCAGACACGGGGAGAACATACAAACTCCACATAGAAAAGGCCTAGTCCAGGAATCAAACTCATGACCTCAGCACTGTGAGTACACAAGTGCTACTGAAACTTGAAGTAGAACATACTGGTGACCCCCACCCAATAAAGGGAGCATTATAGTGACATCCATTCTATACAGACAACATGCCAGTTCTCTTTAAACACAAGAGATGATGCTGAGTGGCCTCTAAAGGCAGCAAGTAATGGAGTTGGAGCAGGAGGGATGGGGGTATTTATTATTTTTTACTTCTTACCCATCTTCTTTTTCTTATCATTTTCTCCAAGCTGAAAATAGTTGAATATCCAGACTTCAATCCACACCTGAGAATACAAAAAAAATGTATATATTACAAGAAACGAACCATACAGGTACACATATAGCTGGGCCTGGATAACCATAATGCTCATTTCACAACACAGGGCTGGATTCAGAGCTCCGGCCGCAATGCAATTGAGGCCGGAGATCCGCGAAAAATGCTACAGCGCATGCGCAGAAATTTTGGAACGTAATCTGCGTTACTTCTTGCAACGTAGTTTGTGTACACGCGGTCTTTAAAACAACGCAATCTACGTTGCAAGAAGTAACGTAGATTACGTTCCAAAATTACTGCGCATGCGCAGTAGCATTTTTCGCAGATCTCCGGCCTCAATTGCATTGCGGCCGGAGCTCTGAATCCGGCCCACAGTGTGGAAGCTAGATTGGAGTCCATTAGTAAATCATTAAAACTTTATTTACCAATTAGCATCTGCTGGCTTCCTGCAGAGATCAAACAATGGATAAATGGATAGGATTGTCATACACTGTAGGACATTGAATGGGTGACATCAGCTCCATTGTCATTTATTCAACTTTCCCAGAAGGTGGGCCTGCCCTGCATGCAACTTCCCACCAAGTTTTCCCTGTTTTGGGAAAGTTTTAACTGAGCACAACCGTAAATAGTCATAATTGACACAGCTACATGCTTAGTAATGTATTGGTATATAACAAGGAGCGAACACAAGACACACCAGCAGGAAATTCTCTTTATACAGAAAGTTCTGCTGATTTATATCTATATATATTGTCTCTCTACAGAGATGTATGTAGTGCATTGTCCCTGCATGAGCACATTCTATTAATACATATGTAACTCATAAAATGTTGCAAGTTTCAGTTACAATTGTTTCATGTTGTGCATAACTTAAATGAATTCAGCAGGTTGATAGGACCTAAATAGATACCTTTATTCCGTCAGTGAGACACTTGTGCTCTCTCTTATGTCACAAGAATGTATGCCTATTAAGTATTAACCTTTCAGCGCAAGCCTAAGCTAAATACATTGTAACATTCCATTGGGAGTACAATTATAATGGCACATCAAAAGGCTCTGTGTCCTTCCTCATTTCCTCATTTGCAGTGTTTATTACTTAACATGCTAGGCAACAGCATAACAATCAATGTAAAGTATAACGAGAGGCTGAGGGATTTATATTTTATGTCTAATTATTATTATAACATCAACATAAATACATATATATTAAATCTATCTGATATATATATAAATAATCTAGATGAAAGAAATCCGCACTCAAATTCGAAGAATAATATATCATTTTGATATAGAAAAAATAGAGTTCAATGGGCCTGATCCAGACCTACGCTCGGCTGCATTGTTACAATGGTCATAAGCGTAAAAACGGACATTTGTACTTACTGCGCACGCTCAGGGCAGATGTTACGCTCAGAAATTCTGAGGGTATGGGCCTTGAGCGTACCAGCCTCGTAACAATGCTCGAAGGGGCTTTCCAGCCATATGAACACGTAATTACGCTTTGAGGGCAGAGAGAGGCATTTCAATTGTACAGTATGGCGTGCTTTGTGTCGTAACTACGCAAGGAGCTTTACGACACCCGGAAAAGTTCATGTAGGGTTTGCTCGGAGTAAGACGGCAAAAGTAAGTACGACCAAGGGGAGCGCCGAGGGGAATGCATCGTAGGTTAGCTGCCGTAAATACGCTACGCACATGAGCGTTTCATGAACGAGAATGAGAGTCCTCTCTTTAAAGGTCGCATATGAAAGCTGGCAGTTAACAAATTTTGTCCGCTAACAATTTTCCTATACAGACTGGTAGTAAATCCTTCTTTAGTTATTGTGATACATATGTCCAAGAAATTAATGGTATGCTGGCTGTAATTCATAGGGAATCTTATGGGGGAATTTGTTTTGACATTTCAACGAATGGAATAAGATCTTGTTCTGACCCTGTCCACAGAAATGTATCTGATGTATCTGACATAAAATAAAATAAAAGAAGACTAAAGGTCTGTCAAAATATAAATAAGCTCATACTGGTTCATGAATAGGTTGGCATATAATGAGGCCATATTGAACCCCATCACAGTCCCTTGAAGATGCAAATAAGATGCAAATAAAAGGGGTACTGAAACAAAAAATTATTTTTAGTCAAGATGAATTTAATTAAAGTCAACAAAAATTCAACCAGAGGTTCCACAAAAGATTCAGAAGCCAAAACAGAAGAGCGTGCAGTGGCCATACCTTGATCATGTGGTATAGACGTATACAGACTTTATACATTAGGGGTTACAAGGAAACAGTCTTCATTTGGTTTGATTACAATCTTCAACCATAGTAAAGATCATTAGTTTATCGGACAAAGCTCTGTGTACTTTGGATTGTAGATTGAAGAAGAATGATCAACATATTGAGAGATCAGTTGACATAAAGATCCCATAGACAAAATTATAAGCCTCCCAAACTGTAACTGTAACTCTCTCCCTCTCACCCTCTCTCTCTCTCTCTCTCTCTCTCTCTCTCACGACGGCCCGCTGCTAAAGCGTGTCTGCTGGGTCCCACCTCTATGTGATGTCATCAACGACGGCCCGCTGCTAAAGCGTGTCTGCTGGGTCCCACCTCTATGTGATGTCATCAACGACGGCCCGCTGCTAAAGCGTGTCTGCTGGGTCCCACCTCTATGTGATGTCATCAACGACGGCCCGCTGCTAAAGCGTGTCTGCTGGGTCCCACCTCTATGTGATGTCATCAACGACGGCCCGCTGCTAAAGCGTGTCTGCTGGGTCCCACCTCTATGTGATGTCATCAACGACGGCCCGCTGCTAAAGCGTGTCTGCTGGGCCCTTCCTCTATGTGTCGTCATCAATGTCAACCCGCTGCTAAAGCGTGTCTGCTGGGCCCCGCCTCTATGTGATGTCATCAATGACGGCCCGCTGCTAAATCGTGTCTGCTTGGCCCCGCCTCTATGTGATGTCATCAATGACGGCCTGCTGCTAAACCGTGTCTGCTGGGCCCCGCCTCTATGTGACGTCATCAATGACTGTAAAAGTTTGTAATCTCCACACACCTTACTGAGTTTAGGAGAGCAGGGGGGATGGGCCATCCTATCCTCTGGATCTCCTATTTATTAACTATTTATCAACATTTTTATATAGCACTATCAGATTATGTAGCTCGTTACAGAGAATATTTCACATCAGTCCCTGCCCCATTGGAGCGACATTCTAAATTC
Organism: Limnodynastes dumerilii; assembly: GCA_011038615.1. Classification (NCBI taxonomy): domain Eukaryota; kingdom Metazoa; phylum Chordata; class Amphibia; order Anura; family Limnodynastidae; genus Limnodynastes; species Limnodynastes dumerilii. The sequence goes on from WWET01004932.1 coordinate 45,726, forward strand.
CCTAACACATGCATACAAGCACACACACACAGACTGGGGTTAATTTATTCAGCAGCCAATTAATCTACCAGCATGTTTTCTGTGTGTGATGAAACCAGAGCACCCAGAGGAAACCCACGCAGACACAGGAAGAACATACAAACTCCACACAGATAAGGCCTAGTTCATGACCTCAGCGCTGTGAGACACAAATACAACTCACTGAGCCACCATGCGTCCTACAGAATTGTGATTCGTGCGTCAGATCTACAGTGCTGCATCTGGCGTCCGCATGCGCATATGTTACAGTTAGGCTTACTTACATAAGAGGCTTGCCTAAGTAGCCGAACGTACGGAGGTCTGGATCCCACATGCATCATTTTTCAGCAATCATTCAGAGCGTCCTATTATCCTATTTTCCTAGTACTTTAACCCTATCTCACAATTAGCAGAAGTTTAAAGTGATCCCATTTGTAGCTAGGATAACATTTACCCTTGTCATCTGTTTCATGGTCTAACAATTCGCTAGAACCTTCTATAGAGATAGCTGGAATGTAATGACCCGGTGCAGTCCATTACTGTGACATATTGCTCCTGTTGCCTGTTCGGTGCGGTATTCCATTCCTTAAATAGACGCTGGGGAGACCCTCTAATGAGCTTGCTTAATAAAGCAAAAGATTCCCTGAAGGTCGTCTCAGCTGAAACTCATGGAATGAGGGAGCTGACACACGGAATGTGAAAAAAAGGAACCTGTTGCTCTACACTCATCCGAGGTCTGGGGTTTACATGGAATGCAATAATAAAGATGATGGCCCATGTTCAGACCACTGGACGTATTGCATATACGTCCGGTGTTTACCGAGATTGGATACTGCGCATGTGTAGCCATTTTTTTACGTAATCTACGTATCTTTTTTCGTTACATAGATTGCGTAGATGTGGTCTTTCAGACCGCATATATACAATCTACGTAACGAAAAGATATGTAGGTTACGTTAAAAAATTACCACGCATGCGCAGTATCCAATTTGGGTAAACACCGGACGTATATGCAATACATCCAGTGGTCTGAATACAGGCCGATACTTTCATTGAATTTTCAACTCCTATAAATCTAAATCCCTTATATTTAAATGTTAAAGAAATAAGCAAATTGAAAGCATTTATTTCTGTATGTAATATTCTTTTGTTTATAAAGAAAAAGGAATTCCGGCGCAACTTAAAAAGTAATATATTTTACTCAATAAATATATAATATGAATAGAAAAATATTTCTAGTCAACCAGATATGGTTCTCTAAAAACACATTTTATTAAACAAACAAATTATATATATATAGAATATGGGCCAATGAATATAAAAAAACCATAATGTCACATGTATTACCACTCTACAGCACTAATACTAAAATCTATATTGACAAAATGTAGCTAATATAAACCACCCTATTCCATTCCAAACAGTGGTTATAACTGGATCTCAATTTGACAATAAAGTGTTCCTCAATAGTCAGAGAGCAAGGCCCGTATTCAGAGTACTGGATGTATAATATATATGTCAGGTGTTTAGCGATTTTTACTAAAACTAGTCTGAAAGACCGCATTAACCCAATCTACATAAGAAAAAGATACGTAGATTACGTTAAGAAATGACTACACATGCGCAGTAGTAAAAATCGCTAAACACCGGATGTATATGTTATACGTCCGGTACTATGAATACAGGCCTAAATCTTCAATAGCAGCAATCCATTTGTAACAATGATGATGTTTGATACATTTGTATCATTTATGGAAACTCAGTTCACTTTTAACAATCGGAAATAGCTGGTTTTGGTGGATTTGGCAGCGGGATAGGGAGGGTTAAGGTTAGGCTGCTAGAACAGGTAGGTTAGGGTTAGTCTGTGGGGCAGGGAGGATTAAGGTTAGGCTGCTAGAAGAGGAGGGTTACAGTTAGGAAGCTAGAAGGGGAGGTTTACAGTTAGGAAGCAAGAAGAGGAGGGTTACGGTTAGGCTGCTACAAGAGGAGGGTTACGGTTAGGCTGCTAGAAGGGGAGGGTTATGGTTAGGAAGCTAGAAGAGGAGGGTTACGGTTAGGAAGCTAGAAGAGGAGGGTTATGGTTAGGCTGCTAGAAGAGGAGGGTTACGGTTAGGAAGCTAGAAGAGGAGGGTTAAAGTTAGGAAGCTAGAAGAGGAGGGTTACGGTTAGGAAGCTAGAAGAGGAGGGTTACGGTTAGGCTGCTAGAAGGGGAGGGTTACGGTTAGGAACTAGAAGGGGAGGGTTACGGTTAGGAACTAGAAGAGGAGGGTTACGGTTAGGAACTAGAAGGGGAGGGTTACGGTTAGGAACTAGAATGGGAAGGTCAGGCTGAGGCTGCGGGACAGGGAGGGTTATGAATACCAGATCCAGACTTAAGTGACAATTCCATACATCAGTCTATGCATAAGGCTAACATACAGAATTTTCTATCCCAAAATCTTCACACAGGAGAACAGAACACTCCGCTGCACTCCTACATGTGAACGAATTTCCCTGTCCTGGACCCTACCTTAAGTATACTGTGACATCTCTGTGCAAGTGGAATACTGAATCCCCGCCCCCCCCTGACATGTACATCTTGTAGACAGGGTGAGGGGGCAAGCAACCAGTGCAGGGAACGCAGAGTTCCATGTACTGCGACGTCACGTGATTATTAAGTCTGGATCAGGTCCACTGCTTAAATTTAATTATTGGTTCCTATTTATACCCATTGCTATTTTCTGTTTAACAGGGAGGTCTTTCTGCTGGATGGGATATTAGGAGGGCACATAGCAGCCCAAGAGACAACAAAGGGCACAAATAATGTCATAAATCAGCAACGTGGAGCTCTCCTCACAAGCTGTTTGTGGACCGAAAAACGTCACAGATTCTTCATTCTAGACAAATACCAGACATAGCTCCACGTATAAAGGGGATCTCCTGACTGCTGGAGAAACCAATCCTTCAAGATGATTTACACAATAAATAAAAATAGCTGATAACACACACACACACACACCACACATACATACACACACCACACATACATACACACACCACACATACATATACATACATACATATACACACACCCCACATACATACACATATATATACATACATACACA
>WWET01004932.1:67998-79412 GCA_011038615.1 Limnodynastes dumerilii
AAGTTAGGGTAGCCTTCAGCCGGCGTAAGGAAGGGGCCATACGCCCGCACAGGGGGAGTGTCGGGGATAATGAACGCCGATACGCTGTGCTTTAGTAAGGACAGCGCATCGCCGTAGGTCTGGATCAGGCCCATAAACACTAGGGGCCAGCTTTACTAAGCTGCAAAAAAGAAAAGTGGTGGAGTTTGGGAGGAGCCAGGGTGGAGCTTGGGCCGTTTGGACAGGAATGGGGCGGAGTTTGGGCAACAGCTACTGGGCCGTATTCAGAGAACTGTTTTTTTTTTATGTACGCAATTATACGCACGGAAACACCCACCAACAACCCCGACACTCCCCTCTCCCGGACGTGCTGTCGGTGACTTACGAGTCCATCATCCGTGCGATTCTTGATAACCACGCCTCCATGCGTTCATTGAAATGCCTCCCCCCACCCACTTTTATGTAAATTTTCCCGTACGTCTGATTTTCGTGCGTATGTGCCCAAGTGCGATTCACATGTACGTCCGTTAGGCACTTACGCGCGTAGTGTCTATGTCAAGTACGTAAATAAAGTTACTACGCATTCACAGTTGATCGGATCCTAAAAATACGCACGCAACTCCCCTCGAAAACGGATCTCTGAATAGGGCCCACTGACAGAATCCAGAAATTGTCTCCTATTTCTCTGCATTGAGGCCTGCGGAGGCAGTCATTTTTATGGAGGACAAGATGTAACCATATACTGACAATTATCTAAGACAACATGACTTCAGTAATAGAGACGGAAATGACAAATACACTTTGGTCTCTTGTTAATCAGCTGCTGTGTCACCTTCTTTTATCTTTTCTATAAAGATGAAGAAGTCAGCGGATCTCCTATTCACAGTCTTCACAATAACACTGAAAGTATTTATTCCCTGACAATTGAATATCGCCAATGAATACTGATGCTGCCATATTTATTGCGAAATATTTTCCTGCCAGCTCTAGTCACACCCATGGGTGGAGCTTTTTACAGGACACACCCATTTGGTGCCGCACCTTGATAGTGCTATCACTATCTCCTCTGTTTGCAAAAGTTGGCAGCCATGACATAGAGAGGGTTACAGTTAGATCTGGAACAATGACCCAAGCACTGTAAGGTAGCAATGCCATACCCTCCAACATGACCCATTCCATTAGGTACAAAATACTCTGCCCCTCAGTTTCCAACTGTCAGTTACTATGGTAACTTCCTTTGTTTGGAGAGACAAATAGTTTTTTAAATATCAGTTCACCAGGTGAGTGACAGTTGGAAGCTCAGGTGCAGAGTATATTGTACTTAATGGAATGGGTCATGTTGGAGGGTCTGCAATGCTAACCCTTGTGCAACTATGCTATAGCAGGATTATTTATTAATTTCATTATTATTGAAATATATATAGAAAATGCTTTTACATCTATTAATATACAATTGACTTTTAATACCGGTAAAGGCTTTAAAACCTACTTGAGCAGGCTAACAAAGTTTGTGATACTAATGGCAGCCCAAATTCCTCCTGAGCCCCCCCCTCCCCCTTTCCCTTCCTTAAGCTCCTTCGTTCACTTTATCATTGTCAGCAGGTGCAGGGCTGCCAGTCCTCTTATAATGACAATGTCTGATTTCCCGCAACGCAGAAAGCAGACTGCTAAAAGTGCCAGGCATTGTCATTGGAAACTGCTGATCGCCTGGGTCTCAACCCTATTAATGCAGGGCAGGTGGAGGCTGTCAGCTATGTTATGAGAAACGCCAAGTTCTGTTATCGGAAGAACTGCCAACTACCCATGCAGGACACACAATGGAGAAAGAGTCTCCATGAAAGGCACATCAGAGGGGGGGATTTTTATACTGTCACAATTATCCAATAGAGTTTTGCTGGGGCAGCAGAGCTGAGAAGCTATACAGGTTTCATCTGTGCATACATGAACCGAATAAAGTTTTTTTGTGTTTGTTATTAAGTTAAAAATAAATTATTCCAGGAAAATTATTTTCCTCTTTTTCTTTTCTTTATTTCTTTATCTAATTTATGTATTTTTTCGTTTTATTACTTCCCCCTCCCCCTTTTCTCATATAAAATATAAAAATCCACAGCGATAGTGATTCTTTGCATCTGCTACGGGATTGCCGGAATATTCCGTGGGCTTGCCAGGTTTCATGCAAACTAAGACCTAAATCCCCCCCCTCCTTCCTAGCAACATAACCATTCCTGGGCCCAGATTTACTAAGCTGTGGGTTTGGAAAAGTAGAGATGTTACCCATTGCAACCAATCAGATTCTAGTCATCACTTTTCTATTACATACTTGAGAATGTTAGCTAGATTGGTTACTATGGGCAACATCTCCACATTTCCAAACTTGCAGCTTAGTAAATCTGGACCCTAGTGTTACTAAGGGCCAGGGGTGTTACAACTTTTTTTTGGGGGTGGCAAAAATTTAGCCCTCCCACTCATTTTGGTGCGCTCTCCCCACCTTGTTGTGTTATATGTGTATTTGTGCCGCCGCGTTGAGACATGGATACCCCATTGTGGGTGTGGTCAAGGAATTGGGGGGGTGTAGTCAACCCATCATATCTGCAACCCCCACCCAGTACTCCAATCATGTCTCCAGCCCCCCTCCCACATCATGTGCCTCCAGCCCCCCAGTATTCCCAACATGTGCAATCCAGCCCATCATACTTACCTTTGATGTCTTCACTCTATCCGACTTCTAATCTCTCCTTAAGCTACGAAGTGAATGACGCTGACGTGACCTTAGGTCACGCCAGTGTCATTCAGTAATACACAGGAGGAGGATGGAGGTGCTGCAGTGAATGTGCACCGCTGTTAAACACTGTAAGGCGTTCTCACCAGAGTGGTGAGAGTACCTTACAATGTTTAAAAGCATTTAAAGAGGTAAAATCTTACTTACAAATATTACAGAGACTGCTATATAACAACTGTATACCCCTATCGGTGATTAAATGTGGAGACCATACTATTAAATAACACTGTGCTTCCTTAACAGCTCCATACCATATGTGGTCTATAAGCTTGTACATACCCTGCTAGATTGTCTGTAGTAATTAGAAATTCCAGCCAGGTAATTAATATAAACCACCATTTTTACATGGCCCAAGCAACAGTATTTCAGTTTAATTATATTAACAGCACAGAATCTATCATTACCTACTACTATCTATGCAGTCTGTAGGTGTTTTTTATCTTGTAATGTTGTTTTTGTTTCATATTTAACAATTAAACTGTTAAAGGAAATAAACCCAAAGCGTTTTTTCCTCTATTTCTTTGTTTGATGGGGAAATCTCATCCCAGAGCTGCTGAGGTGCAATCATCTTTAGACTATATCACCATAGTTCCAGTTAAATTCTCATCTGTCTCACTTAGTGCTTACTGGTGTGTTATTTATGAGAAAGTGGACAGGCTGATGCCAATGGTTCTTAAGGCTCATTCCAGTAGGGCTGCTATTGCTTCAAGGGCAGCGCGTCACAGGGCTTCAACCGAACAGTTGTCAGGTGGCTAGGTGGTCATGCGGTCACAAGTTTGTGAAATGTTATAAATTGCAAGGCTTTTGCATTTAGTTTTGGGTGCAAAGTGTTACGTGAAGCAGTTCTGGAGCAATCTCTCATTTTGGGGCAACTCTGATTTGTCCCCATTGTCCCCTAATTTGATACAAGAGAAAAGAGGATTTTTGTTACATTAGGGAGACACTGCACACCCCCCATTTGTTCAGACCGTTATGGTTCAATTGTTCTGTTTAGATACTGTTTATCTTTTTTCTATGCCCTCTGTTTTTGGGCTTGGTTAGTTTAAAAAAATTAGTATATTTCCCAAACAAGAGGGAAATATTAGTGGGCAGAGTATGGCAGTTGACACTAAGTATTAAAGTGCCCTGACTCCAGGTCCACCTACTATATACCATTGTTCCTCAATGGACTAAGAGCAACAAATTTTATGGTAACAAAAATCCTCATATTTTTTTTTAGCAGGCCTGAGTTCCCTAGGTGAACCAGCCCAGCTAACAACAGCCGGGGACGACGGTGGGGGGATTTAAACACCAAAACATAAAAAAAATAATGATGATCCTAATAATAATAATAATAATAATATAATAATAATAATTATAATAATATAATAATAAATCAATCCATAAAATCATTATCAAAAGCTGTATTCAAACAGTAAAGAAATCTGAGGGGATATCAGTTCTGTAGATACGAGTGGTAAATGGGGATTTGCTGCCTGCGTTATACAAACGCACATGCAGGGCCCTAATCAGAGATGGGTCAGCGAAAGGTTGGCAATTATACGCACGGACGTTGCAAGGTAACACCCATGACGCTTCCCTCACACGGACGGGTTGTCCTTGACTTACGAGTGCCCCGACAACCCTTATCTTTAAGTGCGTATATCCGTGCGTATCTAACTAACCGCGCCCTCAAACTGTCATTTAAATGCCTCCCCCCACCCACTTTCACGTATATGTTTCCGGACGGATTACAACCACGCCCCTCCGTACGTATTTTCCCACGTGCGATTCACAAGTCCGTGCCTAATGGACATCCGTGCGTAAAATCAACGTAGATAGCGTAAATTTAGTTACTACGCATGCACAGTTCATGCACAGTTCCCCTCCTCTAGCCAGATCGTAAAAATACGCACGAAACTGCGCAAACACGGTTCTCTGAATACAGCCTGCAATGTGCAATGCAACAATGTGGCTATATACATAGGAACAGAAGCATAGTACATTGTATAGTATCATGTAAAAAGGTTATAAATATTTAGGATAGTCTTAATGGGCCAGGAAGGTTATTCCAGAGAGTGGGTGCAGCCCGGGAGAAGTCCTGTAACCGGGAATCAGAGCATTTGTTTAGCTGTATGTCGTGTGAAGATCTGAGAGAGGGAACTGGGACATATCTTGAGATGAATGATATGTATGTGGGTCTTATTGATGGCTCTGTAGGTTAGCAAAAGGATTTTGTATCTGATTCTGTGAAATACAGGCAACCAATGTAGAGACCGACAGAGTGGATCAGCTCTAGAAGAGTCTTTTGCAAAAAAAATCAGTCCAGATGCCGCATGCAAATTTTCATTATAACCTGTCCATACTTATGGCAACAACTGAGTTTGAATTGGGCCTCGTAACATGAAGAACGCCATTGCTGTACATTGACTACGTTCGTTCACCCCATCCCTTCCACAAAATACCTCTCCGAATGCAGCACTCAGTGAGTTTAGATGTAGATCGCTGTAATGGCACGCATATTTGTTCCAGACATGCACAGCGCAAAGGTACGCAGATAGAGGTTGTGCCATCAGGGATATGTTTGAGTCTTAATCAGAACCATAATGTGCATGGACCTAATCCGGTTTTATATCTGACACCCGTCTTATGCACGTCACGTGAACATGTGCAAATGTGCCGTACAGATGTCACGCAACAGAACTCTGAAAGAATGATAGGACGTGCCTCCATTCCATACGTCCTATTTCCCATAAAGAGGGCAAGGGAAGCAGTATAGGAGGGGAAAGCACTCCCGTCAAAGTGTGCGTTTCGTACGTATGCCGTTCCTGGCTTATGAATTAAAGGTAGCTTTATGGACACAAATCTAGTTTAAACTCCATACAAAAGCGGGGTGTCATGGGAGAGCACTACCCTTTTTCTCGCAGACTTTGAAGCTACGGAACGTACGCGCAATTCTGTATTAGGTCCCATGTCCAGAAAAAGTGGAAAATCGAATAAGGTAAGCTGGTTTTTCGCCTGTATTTTTCCTCTACCCTAACTCATTTTTCTGAGACAGAGAGAGAATTAGGAGGCACACTAAGCAGATCACAAAGTAAAATCTTTCCCATCGTTGTATTCCTGAGTGTACCAGTTATATAATGCTTTGCTTAAATATTTGATCTTGCAAGCACATTCAGGGATTTAAGTGTTGTAAGCACAAGGGTCATGTGACATGTGTAAAGCCGTTTCCATGGTTACCCATCCTTTTTTTCATTCATATGCAGTTTAGATAGATTCATCAAGTGTGTCCAATATGTCAGGCTGCATTAGTATTCTCAAAGACTTCAGCTTACTGCCTCCATCTCCATTAGTAACAACAGCAATCGTGACATGTCCCTGACTACTAGCTTCTCTTTCCTATCCATTTACTTGCCTATTGACATCTTCCTGTCTCCCTCAATCTCCCTGTACTGCCAATATAAAGTAGTTAATGAGATAATAGTGAGATATTAGTGTACTGCAGGGTTGCCGACTCCCGAAATTTGGGCAGTGCTCCCAGTATCATCAGGAGAGCTGGCAAATCTCCCACAAGTCCCGGCCCACGGTCAATATCTATTGTAATCCATAGAATTACTAGTAATGGGTGGGATTTGATGATGTCATCAGGCCCTGCCCACCTATGGAACACTAGAGATTACAGCAGTGATTGACAGGGGGCGGGACAGCGATTTGCATCAATTGCGTCATTAAGCCCAGCCCCCTTGTAGAAATCTATGCCTTCCCTCCGGGATCTCCCGCTGTAGTCTTCAGCTACAGGCAGGGTTAATCCTCCACACACTCTTTACCACAGGTGGAAGACATGGGTCTAATTAGTTAGTTAGAGCTGTGGAGGAGACTTTAAATAACTGAGTTGTATTATGGGCAGGGCGTCTGACACCAGCCAGAGACTAGAGAGGGAGCTGTGTGTTAGTAAGTTGCCGGGACCTGGGACTGTGTATATGGCTTTTTGGGCCAGATCCAGAATAACAAAGTGTTGGCTACACGCGCAGGGAGCGGCACTTCCCCTCCTCTAGCCTACACTCTGTAAGATGGGAAGAAGGGAGCATGCAAATGCCCAAATGTGGGCGGGGTTACACATTTCTGTGCGGATAGCAGTCGTGATTCGCACGGTACACTTAAGATAGGGCTAGGGCTAGTCATGGGAGGTGACATCCCTCTTAAGAGCGGACTTAAAAAATTGTCTGTGCAGCCAGATCTCAGACTAAAGTCTGAGGACCGGATCCAGACCTCTGCACGTTTTCCGTACTTGCTAAAGTCTTTGAATCTGTATGCCAAAATATTGTTTTCCTCTCTCTCACCTCCCAACAGTTCAGCACCTGCCACTGGTGCTTAGGCATAGCAATCGATTCACGGAGCACCGAACACGGCCCTCCAAAAGGTAAGCCACCCCACTCCCTAACCTTAAGTCTCCCCTCTGTAGCCTAACCCTAAGCCCCCCCATACATACACACACACACACACGGCCTAGCCCTAAGTCCCCGGAGAGGATTACTCACCTCTCTGGTGGTCCGGTGGTGGCACTTCCAAAAATTAATCTCAAACTGCTGTCATTCGAAATAGGAACAGCCGAAAAGCAACTTGAAGTAGATCGCAGCAGGGGCTCACAATGATATAATGGAACACAGGAAGATAACTTGATAGATGTAATTGGGCTCCTTTATACTCAACTACAAACACTGAGCCCCTAATGTTCACAGTGTAACATTCACAGAATAACCTATGGGGTTCATCCCACCGTTATCAGCCTCAGTCAATACACTAACAAAGATTCACTGAGACCAAAAATACAATGGTCAAACAATGCATCCACATAGATGGACCTTGGAGCAAATTGTAGACAACAGACAATGCAACCGCATCATAATTCTATGCCAACATTCTCCTATTTTATCCACTTAAATGTTATTATTTTAAGATTATTATTCTGAACTGAATTCATTTATTCTGTCTACTTATTTCTTTGTGCTTTCTGGTGGAGCTTAAAGCAAGTATTCTAATTTTGAGTTTTTAGAGTACTAATGACATTACACGACTGAAGAGAAATCCTTTCAATAACGGTTGCAGGGGAATAATTGATTTGATTATTTTGCGTTTGGTGCGTGTTCATGTCATTTTATCTTCCTGGATGCTCTGTTATAAATTATTTCAAACAGTTTAATCTCATGAAGGGAAAAAGAATAGTTTTTAAATAAAGAGAAGCAGAGAGTGAACTGGCGCTTTCCCTTCATGAGATGCCTTCAAGGCCTTTTACAATGACAATTAAGATGTGACATTTTAATCATTTTACTGATCGCTGTGAAGTATAAAAAGGATTACATGGAATTTTGAGCTAATGCGAGGGAACATATTTTAATGTGTTTACATTGTTTTAGTGGAAATTGGCCGGATCCAGACCTACGTTCCCTTTACGTTTTAACGCGTAGCGTATTTAATTACTATGCACTCCCCTCGGTCGTAGGTACTTTTGCCGTTTTACGCTTTCCAAACCCTACCGTAACTTTTCAAAGCGTAACTACTGTCGACCGTAATGGCACGCCCATACTTTACGATTTAAAGTGTAAAGTGTAATTCCGGGTGTAGTATGTCTGGCACGGCCCTTCCTCCGTAGTTACGCTGTTGATGCGTGACTGGTACGTACGTTCAGAGTTACGGGTCATAACATCTGCCGCCCGCATGCACAGAACATGCGAAACAGCGTTTTTACGTCTCCGGCTAGCGTTGATACGCTAGCGGACATAGCTCTGGATCTGGCCCAATGTTACTGTAATAAAGTCATTTGCGTAAGTCCCGTGTCTGGGAACATTTGCGCATGTACGTGCCAGATGTTCCCTGTGCGTAAGTATTAACGTACGTAAAGAAGTTTTGGGGATAGCCATATAAATTAGGGGTCTGGGGCGGGGGGGATGCCCCGTTACGACTAGGTCTGCAGCTGTATGATCGTAAAAGTTCCTACCGACAGCGGGTAGAGCAGGGGGCATGCACTCCTTGCTACATGTGCCTACCTGCAGACCCCCCCGCATGCACGCATGCAAAGTGAGCGAGGGTCTGGACCTGGGCCATAGGGCATTAGAGTGGTCTTTAGTAGAGGTCAACTTTATTTATAGAGAAATACCTCTAGTGATTTTTTCATGTGAAGCTAATGATACTTATGGCATTATACCTACATGGCATCCAGATCTAGGCTAGAAACTAGATTTGCTAAACACAGTAGGGATTTTTAAAGCAGCATGTCTATAGTGATTCTGAGTAGCATGGCCTCATAGCACGCACTGCTTTGTAGCTCTCAATGGGGGAACTGTTTGTTGCAGCTGGAGACCTCTCATTAGAATGTAATCTGACAGCTGTGTTCTTGAGGAGCTTTGACAGATGACTGAAATTTAGACTCTCTGGGTGGAAATGCAAAAGAACGTGGCTACTCCAGACCTCTCGCTATCCACCTGGGAGCGGATGTGGGTGCTGGACCGCAGGTAAAGATGATCCTTTCTCAGGTGTTGTTAAAGCCAAATCTGCAAAGATTTAGCCTGGATCAATGAGAAGCCATATGAATAAGTTACTTCTAGCAAAGGCTAAAGAGAGATGTCCGACTGGAATGCCCGAAAAATGCAATGGCTGAAGAACAGAAGAGGATGGTGGTGGAAGACTTAAGTACCCAAAAAAAAAAAATGGTGGTGGAAAGCTAAAGAACAGATGGGGTTGGAGGTAGAAGGCTAAAAAGCAAAAGAGACTTTTGAGGGAAGACTGAACAGTGCTTGGGATTGAAAGCTGAATAACAGAAAAGTTGGTGGTGGAAGGCTGTAGAACAGAAGAGACTGGTGGTGGAAGGCTGAAGAACAGAAGAGGCTGGTGGTGGAAGGCTGAAGAACAGAAGAAGGCTGTTGGTGGAAGGCTGAAGAACAGAAGAGGCTGGTGGTGGAAGGCTGAATAACAGAAGAAGGCTCTTGGTGGAAGGCTGAAGAACAGAAGAGGCTGGTGGTGGAAGGCTGAAGAACAGAAGAGGCTGGTGGTGGAAGGCTGAAGAACAGAAGAGACTGGTGGTGGAAGGCTGAAGAACAGAAGAGGCTGGGGGGGGGAGGCTGAAGAAAAGAAGAAGGCTGNAAGAACAGAAGAGGCTGGTGGTGGAAGGCTGAAGAACAGAAGAGACTGGTGGTGGAAGGCTGAAGAACAGAAGAGGCTGGTGGGGGAAGGCTGAAGAACAGAAGAGGCTGGTGGTGGAAGGCTGAAGAACAGAAGAGGCTGGTGGTGGAAGGCTGAAGAACAGAAGAGGCTGGTGGTGGAAGGCTGTAGAACATAAGAGGCTGTTGGTGGAAGGCTGAAGAACATAAGAGGCTGTTGGTGGAAGGCTGAAGAACAGAAGACGCTGGTGGTGGAAGGCTGAAGAACAAAAGAGTCTGGTGCTGGAAGGCTGAAGAACAGAAGAGTCTGGTGCTGAATGGCTGAAGAACAGAAGAGGCTGGCGGTGGAATTCTGAAGAACAGTAGAGTGTGATGGTGGAAGCAGGTGGTGGGAGACTGTGAAGCCACCGGTACAGAATGGGATGGTGCAGTCAGGTGAAGAAAACCTGAGATGCTGAAGAAATGAAAATCATTGATACAGAGAAGAAGCCAAGAGGAAGCTCAGAAGGCACCAGTTCAGTTAAGAATGGCCATGTGTGTTCAGCAAAAATGCTCCATCAAGGCCTTTCATGCTAGCTGGATGGCTGTGCAGTCAAGTCCACATTTGGGGCCATATCATTTATTACGGTGACTCGTGGGTACAATAGGAGAATTCAATGGCAACAAGTTAATATGGGCAATAAGCACATGCCCTACTGGGAACTAGGCTCAAAACTCCAAACCTTCTCTACCATTTCCATCTGATCCAGTGCACCAGAACCATATGTTAATTGCTATAAGTTCCTTTGTTGATCTGAGGACCCAGAGATGAGGGGGAAACCGATCCAGTAACAGCAGGAAGCATTGCTATGCAAGTCTATAAATATATTATGATATTGTGTCTATAAACCACAGTCACAACATAACTGTCTGGTAAGAAAACAATGAGGCATTTTCATATTAACCATTATTGCTTGCACTCATTTTATCACAGTTGCCCTGGGCAACCAGACAGATTGTCTCCCAAACTATGGTAAGATAAATGTTTTATCAGCTGAATGTAAAATGAAGCAAATAAGGATATAAATAATTTCATTAAAACAATAAATACAATGGGCCGTATTCACAATCCCAGACGTATTACACATACGTCCGGAATTTACTGATAATAGTAACCGCATTCATAGTAACTGTTTTACATAATCTACGTATCGTTTTGTTATGTAGATTGCGTATATGCGGTCTTTAAGAATGCATATACGCAATCTACATAACAAAACGATACGTAGATTATGTTAAATAGGTTCTACGTATGCGTAGTAGCTATTATCGGTAAATTCCGAACGTATGTGCAATACACCCTGTATTACCTGTACTGTGCTGTGAAAAGCCCTGCTGCATACGCAGTGCTACACAAGCTTTACAAAAATAAAAATACAACTTTGTCCTGAGACTCTGATCTCTCGGGACAAGTTGTGAGACGGGCAGGACAGTTTCCCAAAAGCAGTAATCGGGACACTTGGGAGATATGGAAATATATTTTA
>WWET01004932.1:84322-99118 GCA_011038615.1 Limnodynastes dumerilii
TGGGATAGGAAACATCACCTCTCAACTCTAATACTGTTTGCAACAGATGAAATATGACTCCCCCTGCAATCACCATGGTTTAGCCCAGGAGTAACTTATTTCAAGCACTTACTTAAGTCTGGATCCAGCCCAATGTGTCTTGTCCTATGATTAGACACACCTTTGGGCAGTGGACAAGTTACCACAGAGAGATCACAACCCAAGTCTTTAACCATTGTTTATGCTTATTATGCTGTTTCGTTTATCGCTTTAGATGTTTGTTGTGTTGTGTAGCTATCTGCCCAAGATAACCTATAGATTTCCAGAGCCGTCTGCAATCACAAGATCGCCTAAAGGTAACAATATTAGCGAACGCCAAAACATGTTGTAATTACAATGATCTGTTACATTAAAGATGAAGGGGGGAATGCAATTAGCACTGCTAGATACTGATACACGGGCGGATTTAAAGGGGGAGGAGGGTGCAATTGGGACAGATGTGATAGTGAGGAGAGGGATATAAAGGGAACAGTGGGATGAGATGGGTACACAGCAGTATATAAGAAGCAATGGAGATGATGGAGTATATAGGGAACAGGGAGAGAGGGAGCTATATTGGGAAGATAATGTGTGGGGAAAAATAAGGGGAGGAGCCAAAACGATAAAAATTCAAGTTGATCATAAAATTGCACCCTCCCCCAATCCCCGAGGCACGTTCCTTAAAGAAAGTGACTAGAAAATAATTCCGCTAATCACCTATAAACAAATATCTGGTACATTAAAGGGTAAAGATTTCCAGTATCAGTATGAGATAAATGAGATAAATGACTGGGGAAATTTGTGATCCGTGTTGTGATTGCTTCCCTTTAGATCTGTGTTGTGAAGGCAATGGCTATAGTGTTGATCTTGGAGCTATATAAAGACCATTCTACAGGTAATAATTTCGGCTAAGGCAACCAATCCTGTAATAATAAAAAAAAGACCCCATGGGGACAGATTTGCTAAGCTACGGGTTTGGAAAAGGGGAGATGTTGCCCATAGCAACCAATCAAATTCTAGCTAACATTCTCTAGTATGTAATAGAAAAAGGTGAGAGCTAGAATCTGATTGGTTGCTATGGGCAACATCTCAACTCTTCTAAACCCACGGCTTAGTAAATCTGGTCCCATGTGTCAAATGAATCAATGAGTTCCATTTCCATTCATGTTTCCATGTTATTATCTATGAAGATAATACAAACTTGTATATCTAGGCTGGTGGATAAGGGACCTTTAAGAGTTACGGCACTTTAATATTAACGTCTTCTTCTTGTTCTACAATTACTGGTCCAATCTACAATATCCGGTATATACAGATTTTATTTGTACTATTGTCAGCAGATAAGGATTCCTTTTCATATTGTTTTATTGTTTTTTTATTATTATTTCCATTGTTGCAGTGTGTATGTGTTTTTGTGTGCGTATTACATAATAAACATTTACAAAAATCTTATTTATTGTTGTCTTTTTTTTTTTTTAACTATAGATCAATTAAAATGACTAAAACAACCACCTAAAAACAGGGTTGCCGACTTTTTAAAGCTTCCCTTCGGGAGAACCTACAGGAAAGCCATAGATTACTGCAAGGGGGCGGGGCTTAATTAAGCCCCTGTTAATCTCTCATGTAATCTCTAGTGTTTTCAGGGGATGGGTGGGGCTTGATGACATCTTCAAGTCCCGCCCATCCCTAGTAACTCTAGGTATTACAACAGAGATTAAGCTAATGGGTGCTTGCGGGAGATTTGCCGGCTCTCCCAGGATACCGGCAGCTCTTCCGCTCTATGGGAGTGGGGGGATATGCTAATAGTACCGTAAGAACTGGCTTCAGCCTTTTACGTACTATCCAGACATCCACACTGTCCCTGTTTTACGTTTTACGTGGGGACTCACCTGACAGATATCCTTATGAGAAAGAAGAGTGGCCTCCCCTCACCCGTACACAGGGGTGTATTGGGATACTAAAGGCCCTGGCAAAAATGATCAAAGTGGCCTCAAGTGAGTGTGAATAAATATTTGGTAGGTGGGGCTAAACCAAAAGTGGGTGTGGTACAATATACTCTGCTCCTGAGCTTCCAACTGTCACTCACCTGGATTTAATGAATTCAATATATTTAAAAAACTATTTTCTCCTTAACAAAGGTGGTTACCATAGTAACTGACCGTTGAAAACTCAAAGGCAGAGCATTTTGTTCCTAATGGAATGGGTCAAGTTGGAAGGTCTGAGAATGATCTGATCCAAATACTTTATATATAGCATAAACATCTGTAGATTACCATTTTTTGCTACTGCCTATGCCTAGTAAATTTTTTACGTAATCTACGTATCTTTTCGTTACGTAGATTGCGTATATGCGGTCTAAAACGAACGAAAAGATACGTAGATTACGTAAAAAAAATTACTAAGCATGCGGTAAACGGTAAACTACGGACGTATATGCTATAGGTCCGGTAGTGTGAATCCGGGCCATTGTCCACAAGTAGCTATGGAATAAAAAGTACCAGAAACCAATAGCCAAAAATTATGGAATCCAGTTATATTTACTTTTATCCTATGACATTTTACAGGCTGGTGACATTTGCTCTAATACATCAATATTGTCGGTTTAATGTGTTAATGACATTCTGGCATACAGTATAATCATGTGCTATAGATGTCCCACTGAGAGTGTTACACCCTTGATCTCCCCCACCTTAAGTCATTCAGTCTTCCTCTAATGCCGAGACTTCCCTGTACTCTGTCAGTGACCTTTTTCATTCAGGGACATTTTGTGGCCTTGTGATATTTATGAATGGTTTTATGGTTTGTAACAAGCAAGAGGACCCTCATTATTTTTGGATGAGGTCAGACACAGTACAGGCCTTTTCCAAGACAACAATTGCCTCCTGCCAAAACCAGGCTGAAATAAAAGAAAATGTGTGTTTTTATGTGTCTAAATCCGAGCGTTGGTACATTTTGTTCATAGTGAAATGACACTTTCATTATTTGGATAGATTTTCATAGACAGAAATCTATAATTGTTTTTAAAGCAGAAAAAGTTCCCCACTTGATGAATAAATTGTCCAGAATAAATGAAGAAGGTTATCTGGGATATGCATTAAGCAACCCAGGTTCAGGACTTGTGCTTTGGGTACACTGGGCCTGATCCAGACCTACGCTGACTGGCATTAAAATGCCAGCCAGCAGCGTAAGATCAGCTTAAAATCGTAGATTGGGCGTCCATAGCAGCAGCGTAGTAACGCTGGAGGGGGGGTCCCCCAGCGTTACTACGCTGAGGTTAGTGCAGGGAGGCGGTGGAGGGTAATGAGGCTGGGAGGGTGGCATTATCGTACTAACGCCGCCGTCCCAGCGTATTTACACTCCCTTACGCCAGCTGAAGTTAGGGCAGCCTTCAGCCGGCGTAAGGGAGTGTAAATACGATGGGGCAGGGGGAGTGTCAGGGGGAGTCCCACGATGTAACGCTGAGCGATAGTACGCTCAGTGCTACATCGTAGGTCTGGATCAGGCCCATTCAAAGGAAAGTGATCTCCCCTGTCCCTCTCCTCTCATATACAGAGTCCTGGAACTTACGTGTCCTCTTTTAAATTGTCCGCACAGAACTGCGTCCATCAAAGCGCAGATCAGTGCAGGAGTGCCTACCACCGCCCACTCTCCATCACCTGTAGGCCTATCCATGTCTCCCATGAGGATCTGAAGTGGCGTCTCGTCACACAAATCTTTTATCACACAAAACGAAGTCCTGTACGGAAGGAGATCTAGGGCTGTATTTACACCTAAGAAGCTTCCGCTTCATTTGTGCGTATTTCTACGAAATGACCCACTACGTATGTGCAGTAGGTCATTTACACAATTTACGTACCAGTTAGGTACTTGGATTGCCGCTGTGCTGTCTTTAAAGACCGCACGGAATAGTTTAGTTAGAAAGAGTTGGCGTGATGCCGCCTCGGGGGGAGTGTTTAGGTAGTGGGAGGGGGAGGGATTTGGATTAGCCGGGGAGGGTAAGATAAGGCAGCCCTAGGGGACTCAAAAGTGCCATAAGTTACCTAAAAACAGCGGACGGGTTAGGGGCTGGACTTCATCATAACTAAGTTAGGTGCAGACAGATCCGTAACATTATGTAATATCTGGCACGCACATTTCGCAGAGCCAAAAATACACCCAGTTTCCGCAAACAGCTTGCGGAAGTCGATGTTGGGTGCCAATCTAGATCTGGCCCTCTATCATTAAATCCCATTTTTTGGGGGCCTTTTTTTGACAGGTGGGAAGAAGAGGGCCCATACTTTACCTATCTGATCTACACTGCTCTAGGGACACTACTGGAGAAAACACGATGATCTTAGGGTAATATTGTGAAACACACAATGAAATGGAAGCAGAGCTGTTGAACACACAATAAACGGGGAACACTACTGGGGAACACTTAATGATCTGGGGGCAGTACTGAGGAACACACAATGACCTGGGAACACTAGTTAAAAACACAATGACATGGTGCAGTACTGAGGAACACACAATGGCCCTGATCCAGACCTACGCATGAGAGCGGAGCGTATTACCGCTCCAGCGTAAAATCTTTCACTCCCACGACACTCCCCTTACCTTCCTTTCATTACGCCCGCCGAACCCTACCCTAACTTTTCCCTGTGTTCGTACGTATTTTCGTAGCGACGCGCTGTTCAAAGCGGCCTAAGCACGCCCATACTGTACAATTTAAATGGCTCCCCCCGCCTAGATTCTCTAACTCCAGCATCCGTACTAACGTCGTACTATAAACACGCCCCGTCGTCGGAAAATACGCAAACAATACGGACGCCCGAATCGCCTCTACGAAAAGGTCTTTGGTACGACCGGAAGTTGTCACTATGCATATGCGCAGTGCGTTTTTTATGGCGATTTTACGGTGACGATCAGCGTTAGATCGCCTGCTAGCGTAGGTCTGGATCAGGCCCAATGATCTTGAGACACTACTGTTGAACACACAATGATCTGGGGACACTACTATTAAGCACACAATGATCTGAGGACACTACTATTAAACACACAATGATCTTGAGACACTACTGTTGAACACACAATGATCTGGAGACAGTACTGGGGCACACACAATGGGCCAGAACCAGAACTAATAAAGTCAGGTGACTTACGCACGTCATTTGCGTAAGTTGCCTGACAAGTAACATTGGGCCTGATCTAGACCTATGCCCGCGACCGATCGTACGGCGGTCGGGAGCGTAAAACCGGGCGAAAAAACGCACTGCGCATGTGCAGTATGACAACTTCCGGTCGTCCGAAGGACATGAGCGTACAGTGAGCGTATTTTGAGCGTCGAGTTACTACACAGAGGCGGGGATAGCCATTTAAATTGTACAGTATGGGCGTGCTAAGCCCCGTACGACCAGCGTATCGGTGCGAAAATTCGTACGGTCGCTGGAAAAAGTTAGGGTAGTGTTCAGCCGCCGTAAGTCGGTACAATCAATGGGAGTGTCATGGGCGTGAACGTTTATACGCCCGGGCGATCATACGCATCACTCGCGGGCGTAGGTCTGGATCAGGCCCATTGGCACATGCGCGCACCAGATGTTACGTAAATGTACCTTCAAACATATGGAACGACCCATACAGGCGGGGATAGGCTTGCAAATTAAATGTTGGGGCCGGAGACCACCAGTTACACATTGATCCAGGTCTATACAGGCGCTGATCACTGTGTAACAGTAAGCTAGCGGGGACAGAAGGGAGTGACGGGGCATGCACCCCCCTCCTCCTTGCGTCATTTCAGACACCCACACGTATGTAAAGCGTTCAGTGGTCTGTATCCAGCCAATGATCAGGGGACACTAAACGCAGTTGAATTTGAATTGTAATGCTCATTTTTAAGTTTCTCCCTAAAGATTTGTTGATTTGCAGTAACATGGAAAAAGTTTAAGGAAAAGGCTGCGCATTGTCTGCAGATTACCCGGCAGTGAATAAACCTTTTAATGCTAGTTGGGGTTATTAATCCTTATGCTATAACATGTAAAGCTCACACAGACATGAACACTGAACATAACCCAGGTCTCAGCGATCCTTATGCCGGGAGCGTGTTAAGATCACTTTTCTGGCGTCTGTGTTCTGTCAGGAAAGCCACGGCAGAAAACGTGAAAAAGCAAAAGCGCTTCTCTGTATGGTCTTCTAGACATCATGTTCCACCTTGTTACACTGCTTTGTCTGCCAGCAGCTCACTTTGAGCTTCAGACAAGGATTCTTGGCCTGTGCTATGAGGACAAAGGTGACAGCGCAATACAGACTGGCGTAATTACCAGGGGGCAATGCAGGATTTTACAAGGGGGGGGGGCTCCATATTGTTACCATAAATAATAAGAAATCTTAGAAAAGGAATGATACATTCACTAACATACACTGTTATATGATGTCACACAGTAGTGTCTTATATTCCGTCTATGGCACTCTCTCGCCCCTTCCATACTATAAGAACAGCAGCTCTCCCTTCCTCACAGCCTGACCCTAACCCTCCCTTCCTCACAGCCTGACCCTAATCCTCCCTTCCTCACAGCCTGACCCAAACCCTCCCTTCCTCACAGCCTGACCCAAACCCTCCCTTCCTCACAGCCTGCATCCTGATCCTGACCCTAACCCTCCCCTTCCATGGCCCTAACCCTCCCTTCCCCAGAGCCTAACCCTAATCCTTCCCCCTAAGCCTAACAGATCCTGGAGAAATTACTCACCACTCCGGTGGTGTCAGCGGTGGGTTCCGAAATGAATGGGGGAGTATGCCGATCGCCATACTCATCCATTCTGAACAGTGACAGTGGAGGCACTGCAGCCTAACCTTAACCTTATATCAGCCACAGCCTGTTGCTATTGGGCAAGGGTGGAAATAGGTGCCTGTTCCCAATAGCAACCTTCTATTATCCAAGGTTTTTGGACAATGATACCGCCGCTATTCAGCTGGCGGCGGTATCATTGCCGGAATAGGGGCGGCTGGACTGGCAACCTTATCAAAACTCCAACCACTAACATTTTGGGCTGTATTCACAGAACCGTTTTCACGTGGAATTGCTTGCGTAATTTTTAGGATCGGATGAACTGCGCATGCGTCGTAACTTTATTTACGCTGTTTACGTTGAATTTACGTCCATTAGTCACGTACTTGTAAATCGCACTTGGGGACATATTTGCGGAGGGGCGTGATTGATATCCGAACGTTCAATGTTACGTGAGCGGGGGGGGGGGGGGGGATGAATCCACCTTTCCGGTGGTGTCTGCGGCGGGTTCCGAAATGAATGGGAGAGTATGCCGGCATTCTTACCCATTCTGAACAGTGACAGTGGAGGCGCTGTAATTCTTGGTGTGGCAAAGATTTCTGCATCGACAGGTGTTTTTACCTAACCTTAACCCATTTTCCGCAGCTTAACCCTAACCTTCCCCTACTTGAGCCCTAACCCTCTATGTTCCGCAGCCTAACCCTAATCCTCTATTTTCCACAGCTTAACCTTAACCTTATAACTGCCTTAGCAGCTGCAGCATAACCTTACCCTTATATCAGCCACAGCCTGTTGCTATTGGGCAAGGGTGGAAATAGGTGCCTGTTCCCAATAGCAACCTTCTACTATCCGAGGTTTTGGACAATGATACCGCCGCTATTCAGCTGGCGGCGGTATCATTGCCGGAATAGGGGTGGCCGGACTGGCAACCTTATCAAAACTCCAACTACTAACATTTTGGGCCGTATTCACAGAACTGTTTCACGTGGAATTGCTTTAATTTTTAGGATCGGATGAACTGTGCATGCATCTTAACTTTATTTACGCTGTTTACGTTGAATTTATGTCCATTAGTCACGTACTTGTGAATCGCACTTGGGGACATATGTGCGGAGGGGCGTGGTTGAAATCCGAATGTTCAAAGTTATGTGAGACAGGGCGGGGAGGGGGGGTGCATTTAAATGGGCATTTGAGGGTGCGGTTTAGTCAGATACGCACTTACGTACCTTGAAGTAGGCCCATAACTACACACGTAGACATAAGGGTGCCCTATGGCACTCATAAGTCAGGGAGTACCCATCAGTGTGAGGGGAATGTCAGGGGTGTCGCCTTGCTAAATGCGTGCGTATAATTGCATACTTTTAAAAAAAAACAGATCTTTGAATATGGTTCTTTAAATCTGAAGGTTGAAACAGGAAAACATTCCCATTTAAAAAAAAAAAGTTAGAGTTTAATAAACAGAGAAGGTCGGATTTCTGTAAACTCTTGGAATCTCAGTGAACATTTAGAGATAGGAAAGTAAGTCAATCACTTTATAAAATCATGTCACTATATGCAAATCTAAGATCAGCTCTTACGAGGTTATTCCCATGTAGCAGACACAGTAAATGATGTTTTCTCTCATGCAATCACGGTGCGTGTTCTATCAACGACCAGATTACTTGCTTTCCTCTGAGCGTCTAATTATTTTCCTTTAGAAAGAAACCGTGATTGACATTTGTTCAAAAACATTAGTCAGACGTGAGATCAGCAGTTTCCGTGCAGCCTCTCCTTCACGTTCATGGACATTAGATTGTGTTTTCCCTAATTATTTGGATTATTTGACTCATCCAATCAAGACACAAATTATTTTCCCAATTATTGACTCATTTTGGATAAACCCGAGGGTGGCGATCCACCAGACTTTGCAGGATAGAACGTGCCACGTTTCTAGTTTCATAGCCATTGAATTACCAGGCAAAGGATCCGGAGGGATTTGCTGGCGCTGGGTGGCACAATATAGACATCTGTACTTTCGTATTTTAACTAAACTTCCCAACTGTCCTGCAACCGTATTCAGAGATCCGTTTTTGAGTGGAGTTCCGTGCATACTTTTAGGATCGGATCAACTGCGCATGCGTAGTAACGTTGAGCCTGATCCAGAGCTACGCTGTGCCGTATTTCGTAAGTACAGCCAGTGTAGCTCATAAGCCCTCCCCCCGACACTCCCCCTGTCCCGGCATACTTACCCACTGTTACGCCGGCTGAAGGCTACCTTAACTTAAGTCGGCGTCAAAGTGGGTAATTACGCCGGGAAAGTAATTGTAACCCCCTAACCCAACCCTCCCTTCCTAATTTCCCTCCCCCCGCCTACCTTCCGTTACGGACGCCCGATCCAGGGCACCCTGATCAATCGATTACGCCAGGCAACACCTGTCTGGTGCATGCGCAGAACGGCAGAAATGCCGTTCTTACGCATTATGGCCACCGTAAAAACGACGGTGGCCGTAGGTCTGGATCTGCCCCTTTATAGTTTGTCATTTACGTTGACTATACGCACAGAAGTGCCTAACGGACGTACATGTGAATCGCACTTGGGGACATACGCACAGAAATCAGACATACGGAAAAATTTACATAAAAGTGGGTGGGGAGAGGCACTTAAACGTATGAAGGCGTGGTTATCAAGAATCGCAAGGACGGAGCACATATACGCACATAAGTACACACGTATAGAACAGAGTGGTCTATGGACTCATAAGTAACCGACAGCACGTCCGGGAGAGGGGAGTGCCGGGGTTGTTGGTGGGTGTTTCCTTGCTCTGTTCATGCGTATAATTGCGTACATTACGAAAACGGATCTCTGAATACGCCCCCTGATTTCATCGGTGTAGTCCCAATTTTGGGTGACTGTCCTGATGTTCTGGCCACCTTACAGAGTGGATTACACCAGGAGAAAGGGTGTCTTTGTCATTTTTTTTAATATTTTAATATTTGTCCTGTGCATTGCGGCTCAAGGGGCGGAGTCTGGATAGGGCTGGTCAAAGTCTTGGGCGGGAACAGGGGGGAGGATATTTGTCTCATTTTCAGTCTCCCAAATGTAGGTAGGTATGTGCACAGAGTGTTGTCACCTGACACTTATGATATCGCATTCTGTCGCTTCTGGGGTATCCTCCGTGGTTGCAGGGTGTGCCCCCTGCCTCAGGCCACCTCCTGCACCCACAGTACAGATCCACTGCCCTTATACCTAAAAAAAACTTCTGGTTGAAACTCCACCCATTTTGGACTATGGGACACGCATCATAACGCTGGGCGTACGGATATTGTTTCTGTCTGTCCAGAGGTTCGATATGTAGGGCATGAGCGACCTCCGTGCATAGTTTATACAAACGGTGGGCGGGGCTTCCTATTAAAATCGTACATTTAGGGCTGGGTTTAGCCCTTACATACGAGAGTCCGCACCTTTACACCTAAGATAAGGTGCGGTTCTGGACATGTAAGTGTCCTATGTTCCATACGTGAGTGGGGGAGTATCCTATCTACTCACACACAGAATGTAGTCGTGGGCAAATGTATGTTCGCAATCACTATTACTCAGACTCAGGGTTGCCGACTCTTCCGGAATATCCGGGAGACTCCCGAAATTCAGGTAGTTCTCACGCTATACCGGGAGAGCCGACAAATCTCTCTCATGAGAGGCAGGGGGGCATCTCATAATAGTAATCCCTAGTGCTACTAGGGATGGGTGGGGCTTGATGATGCGATTTTCATCATCAAACCCCACCCATCCCTGAAACACCATGATTCAATGTAGTACTTGAAAGGGGGTGGGACTTAAAGATGCAATTTGCATAAATCTGGTTATAAAGCCCCACCCCCGTGCCAGCCACTAGCTCTTCCCTCCTGGAGGGAAGATATCAAAAGTCGGCAACCCTGATCAGACTCAGTGTGGCATACTCTCCAACATGACCCATTCCATTAGGTACAAAATACTCTGCTCCTCAGTTTCCAACTGTCAGTTACTATGGGAACCACCTTTGTTGAAGAGGCAAATCGTTTTTAAAATATCAGTTAATTATTTTAAACCAGGTGAGTGACAGTTGGAAGTTCAGGAGTGGATTAAATTGTACCTAATGGAATGGGTCATGTTGGAGGGTCTGATGTGGCCATTATGCAACTCAAAATACCTGACAAATACAATAGAGCTGAGAGGCATGTTTCAGTATCACAGGCAAAAATATATAAATACATTTACCACAGCAACGATTTGCAAAAAAATTGATTTCAACAACATTACTGTTTATGGCTTTTGAATCCTTTTGCAGGGCCTCTGCAAACAAACATGTTGTAAAACAGCATCCAGGCCTTCATTTTGTCACACAACACATCCTCCACATTATGCCAACGGCAGAGATTCGAGAATGTGTTTATGCAGAGCCGTCTGCCGTTATGTCTCAGCACAAACCGGGAGCTGTGTGGAAAGTGTCAACGCCAAACACAAGGACAACTTCCAAAAGAGGGCCTGTCATTATCACTAGCAATATTTGTCATTTGCAGCAATGGTCCGCGATATTTTTTCTGTCATTCGAAATTGGATTTGATTTAGACAACAAGAGGAAACGCGGCCTGTGTTTCGCCATATGTAATCCACTTACAGCAGGAAATATTTGCTTTATGAAATGAATGCTGGGTCTGCTGTGTTGTGACTACAGTATTTCATGAATAGAGATTACTCATTTTCTTAAATGGCCAAGATAAATAAAATCAAAATAAATAGGTCTGAAAAATGAAGTTGACATTAATTGCAGTTGGTAATGTTTGTTGCAGAATGATTGATCCACAGAACTGTACTTGAAAATATGGTTAAAAAGGATTTAAAGGAAAAAAACAAAAGTCTATATAGTTCATTCAACAAGTAAATTTTATGGTGTTGGGGACGGTCATAATTGACCAAGGAAAACGTGAGAATCTGTCACTTATACCCCTTTCACATCACCATGAAATACCCGGGATTTTCGCCAAAAACCCGGGTCTCGGCAAAATCCCGGGTATTTCAGAAGACCCGGGAATTCAACCCGGGTAAAAAGAAGGGTTATTCCTGGGTCCGACATGGGTAGGGGTGCAGTGTGAAAGGGGCTACCCGGGTTGATTGGTGAAATTTTTTACTGTTGCCCTGGCAACAAGTGTTGCCAGAGCAACGGTAAACAAATTACTCTGTCTGATGACGACAGGGCAGACCCGGGTCTCGGAATTTCCCGGGTCTGCCCTGCAGTGTGAACCGGGGTCTGTGCCCCTGGGATCCTCTGCTGCCCCGGCAATATCCCGGGTCTGTGAACCCGGGATATTGCCGGGGTGGTGATGTCAAAGGGGCATAGGTCTTAGTGTGTGGTGTGTGTGTATGTGTGTGTGTGTCTGTGTATGTGTGTGTGTGTGAGTGTGTGTATGTATGTGTGTTTGTGTGTGTGTGTGTGTTTGTGTGTGATGTGGGGATGCAATTGCCCGTCCAGTCGGTCCTATTTCAGCAATGATAAAGTCCTTACCTGAATGGTGGCTGTATCATTGTGTAAATACATCTGCACTTAGAAAATCGCTTTTGGGAACAGGTACCTATTTTTCTGTTCCCAAAAGCTACAGGTTGCGGCAGGTATAAAGTGTGGGCTAGGGTTTAAGGGGAAGGTGGGTTAGAGTTAGGGTTGAAGAGGGGAAGGTTAAGGTTAGGCTACAGCAGGCATGTCAAACTGAAAACCCCCATTAATTCCCCATTCATATGCCTCCATCGTCCCCGGTATTCCCCATCATGTGTCTCCAGCTCCCAGTATCCACCATCATGTCTCTCCAGCCCCCAATATCCCCATCATGTGTCTTCAGTTTCCTGGTATTTCCCATCATGTGTCTCCAGCTCCCAGTATTCCCAATCATGTCTCCAAAGCTCCCCAGTATCCCCCATCATTAGTCTCCAGCTCCCAATATTCCCCATTCCTATGGCTCCAGCTCCCAGTAATTCCCCCATTCACTAGTCTCCAGCCTCCTCTGTTTATACCTTACTTATCTTTGATACGTTCCTTCCGTGTCTCTCCTCCATTGTGCGCGCTGTCTGCCAGCTCTTCTGTGTGACGCTGGCCGTAAAGCAATCTGTTTCCTGCTGTCAGCTGATGCAGCAGTTACACAGGACAGCTGAAAAAGGCTTTGCTATCAGCTCTCCTGTTTATCTGCTGCTGCGGCTGATAGAAGGCCCTTTTCAGCAACGATTGCCGGACCTCCCTGTGTGAGATGGGGCCGTAAAATGTAAGGCCGCATGTGGCCCACGGCCCAAGAGTTTGACATGCATGGGCTACAGGAAACAAAGGGAAGAGTTAGGAAAGTATCTAGAGCTCCAATGGCGCAGTTGTTTTAAGGCTGTCAGACGGCCTGGTGAGCCAGGAAAGGCGGCTCCCCAATATGGCTGCTGCTGCACACTTTATAAATGAAGGCATTATCTTACATCCTATTAGGGACTCACCTACAGCAGGTGCCTTGACGCTGGGCAGGTGAGCTTAACCCAATATGGCTATATTGTGACCTAAACCTCCTTTTTATGCATGTGCCCGATTTAACTGACCGAGAATATGGGAATAGGCGCACTTTGTGTTTATTACAGTAAGAAAAATTAGCAGATTTTAATATTCACCTCTATAAGGCGCGAGATAAAATCTGTGGGATCGCGATTAATTGAATTGAGCCCATAGTGTTATATATATCAGCGTTCCGCAACACACACCGGTGTGTCACGAGATGTCACTAATTGTGTTGTGGCGAAATACCTCCAACAGGAGAAGAAGCACAATATTTATGGCGGTACTCACGTCACACTATGGGTAACTGGAAGACCTTGCCTTAAGGAAATAATTCCACTATTTGTTCCATATGTTTTCTTTGTAAAATATTTTAGTGCAATAAAGAGTTTTTTATGATTATTTTTATTATTATTATTATTATGTTACAGAGGTGAATGTATTGCGTATGTGTGATGTTCCTGCAAGCATGTACCTCATCGCTCCGTTGCTGTCACTGCCTTGCGTGTAAGAGACGTAAGGACTGAAGTGGGAACAATAATGACGCATTGAGAAAACATTCGGTCAGTGATCTGCTATCTGCAGAGACTATTTAATTGATCGTTATTTTTTCTTATGTGAGTGTTCTTTTGTGTTAAAAATGCACTTTGCAATTCCTGCTTTTTTGCATACTGTAGCTTTTGGTGTGCCGTGGAATTCTGGGACGGGCTCCACCAGGTACACAATACTCCGCTCCTGATCTTCCAGCTGTCACTCACCTGATTCTAATGAATTAACTGATGTTTGAAACATTTTGCTCTTTAGTGCAGGTGGTAACCACAGTAACTGATTGTTAGAAGCTCAGGAACAGAGTATTTTGTACCTGGTGGAATGGGTCATGTTGGAGGGTCTGTGGTACATCTCCCTAAATCAGGAAGTCTCTCGAATCTCTGAATGTTTTCCCGCCAATCCCCCAATATGAAGGGGGATTGTTGTAAAGTATAAATAATATATTCATAATATGAATATGCTGTATGAGCATGACACGATCCTATTGGCTGTTGTCTAAGTTAATATAGAGAAACACAGGGGGCCGAAACCCAAGTTAAGATTTAAATGCATAAGTTAGCGTCTGTTGCAGTCTAATGTACATATCTTGGTATCCAACATCGTGCATGCAGGAGAACAGGGCACTCCCCTTCTCTCCAGGGTGGGGTTCACCGCTGAGAACGGCCCTTCATTGAAAGGGTAGTTTTCGACGCCCCATTTGCCAAGACGGAACTGAACCGAAACTTTCTGCCCTGCCGAAGACAGGTCAGCATTGATCCCTATGTCCCTTATGCTAATCCAAACCCTAACCCTTCCCTTCCAATACACTAACCCTAACCCTCCCTTCCTTGCAGCCTCACCCTAACCTTTGCCTTCTTCCAGTAAACCCCTCCCCTCAGCCTAACCCTAAGTCTCCCCTTCTCCCATCCATCCCCTCCCCGCAGCCTAACCCTAAGTCT
>WWET01004933.1:16237-34443 GCA_011038615.1 Limnodynastes dumerilii
CTAATTCCTGGCAATTATCTGACACATAACAAGAAGGATGGCTGAAAATAATGTTATTAATTATGATTTAAAGGACTTATGGTATTGTTATACCACAAAATATCTTCATGTTTTTACATAATTATACTGTAAAAGAAACTAAAAAATTAAACTGGCATGTCTGATTGTCTGTTATTTCAGGATGTGTAGTTAGTTACTTAAAATATTTGTCAGAATGTGTTTATTAATGTATTGTAAGGTGGACCATTTATTAGCTGGTTGTGTGAAATATTTGAAATATTAATCTCAGAGAACTAACCACTTTATTTCTAAAAGGCCTACACAATTAATTAAACTACTCCTGGGTTTAGTTTTTATTCAAATATACAACTTCAAAACACATGCCCATCTTCTCAATATCACCAATTTCTCATCATTAGAAAAAACAACTAGTGAAACCCTTATTGCACCATTATTATAAGAATTCACTTTGGAAGTGAGTGTATATTAGTGATCAAAACTGTTAAAAACTGAAATACATGTGCAATGTTTATTATTTTACACGTTTTGACAAATAGCTCAAAGTAATTGCTAGCAACTGCATCATGTGACAGAAGTATTTTCTCCTTGTTTGGGACATTATATAAAATTCCTCAATACGGTTTCATTTTGAAAATTAAGTACTTAAGTATTTCACAATTAAGTTATAATCTCTGTGTGATAACATGCACGCAGAGAGCATAAAAG
The DNA here is from genome assembly GCA_011038615.1 of Limnodynastes dumerilii. Lineage (NCBI taxonomy): Eukaryota > Metazoa > Chordata > Amphibia > Anura > Limnodynastidae > Limnodynastes > Limnodynastes dumerilii. The sequence continues at coordinate 16,964 of WWET01004933.1, forward strand.
CATATATATACTGTTTGGTTTGTTTTGTAATGGCATACATTACACTGAACAAGTAGGTAGATCAAAATATCCTAGAGGATTCAATTACGCAGCATATTGAGAAAATCAGGAGGAAGAGTTTATGTAGTGGTAGGTTGTCCAATAATCTTATGCCTTCGTGCTTCAAAAATCCTTTGTGTCAGCTGTTATTTTTTCCATAGAGAATGAACTGAACCAAATATTGTCTTGTCCTCTTGTCTCAAACCTGGATCAAAAAAGTTTCCTCAGTCCTTGCTCAGTCAGCATTGAAGGAGCATTGATACCACAATCCCTGGCTTCACAAAATCCTGGGACACCCGCTGGGCCAGGCAGCCCCTGCTGGCCTAAAGGACCACTGTTACCAGGAGGACCTTGTGAACCAGGGTTTCCATCTTTGGCTATACCTGGGTATCCTGGATAACCTATAGAAAACAAAAGTGTATTGAGAATACCAGTAAAAAGATTATTTTACTACATGTGAGCACTGTACCACAGAATATGTCAAATTACAGAAGTGGGTGCTGAAGAACATGTGACTTAATTTCCATGTTTTCCATCTCACCCACTGGCCAACCTAATATCCAGTTAATAAAATAAATAATAAATAAAGCTGGTTCCAGAGACAGAAAAAAGGGCATTTTACTTCTCAAGAGGAACACATTAAGTATAATACATCATAAAATGTTTTAAACTGCTATATATGTTAGCCAATGGTTCCATTTAAGAGAGCAAATCAAAAAGAAACATACATTTAGTTTTCAGATACTTAATTAAATTCGTTTTTAAATTTGAATAAATACTCACACCAACATGAGGATAGGGAGAGCTAAGTGTCTCATACAATAGCAAATATTTTATTAGAAGTTTGGTGTTGCTAAGTCCCACAAAATACTGTAAACTACTAAATAAGAGAAAAAAGCGCGTACTTATATTCGCAGACTCCTCTCCAAACAAGTTATTTCCGTATTTTATTTAAAACTTCCGTTTATTGGGTATACATTAAAATGTGAAATATTATATAAAGCGAAGGGAAATTAAGAAGTGAATCTAAAAACAATATATAAAAATCTGTGGACTCCACCATCCTAAATCATATAGTGTCTATATAAGTACATGATGACGTTTAGACTACTACACTTTGTTAGATTATATATATTAAACTGTGTTTCTGATTAATTGGTTGGTTTTGATTTAGTTGTTAGTACCACAAATTAAAATCTTAAGAATATTGGGCTGGATCCAGACTCAAGAAGGAGCTTGTAATTAAGATAGAAAGGTTACACCTGGGCAAAACCATGTTGATATCAGGGGGAGTCAAGTTAATTGTATTCTTTGCATGTAGTGATATATCTTTGAATTGCTTACTGCACACAGATACTGACCAGCTTTACTTTTACACTGTTTTCTAGACTTGGGCTAGGAAACATCACCTCTCAACTCTAATGCTGTTTGCAACAGATGAAATATGACTACCCTGAAATCAACATAGTTCATAGTTAAGCCCAGGAGTAACTTTACTCTCAATTTCAAGTTCTTTCTTAAGACTAGATCCAGCCCATTGATCTTAGGAGTGTTTTCTTATATCTTTAATTTGTTTATTTATTATATAATTCTTTCTATTATATTTTTATATTTTTGTGTTTTGTTGATTTTTATGTTTTTGTTTACAATTTTATTTTTCATTACTTTCATGCATATTTGTTGTTTATATTAGTTTCTGTCTCATATATGTTTACCATAAATAGTAATAGTTTGCTAAATAATTTTTTATCCCGTGCTAATAAGCACCTAAGTTATAAAGATCAAAAGTGGACTATAATTATCAGAAAACAAACGTTGGCGTTACAAAAAGTAACCATATATAGAAATGTGATGTAAAACAATAGTCCAGGTGTACTTAATTTGTACATCCTTGTGGATACTCAGTTGCAAAATCAAATAGAAATGATCTTGCAAACTGTGGTAATATAAAGTGGCAGAGTCTGCTTGTAATAGAAAAGAATGAATCACTAGGCTCTCTATACTGAGGGCTACTACAAGCGCTCTCAAAGTAATGTAATTAGTACATAGAAGCCTGCTACGGCTATCAAGGCTTAATATGAAAATTATAGTAGAGGAGGCAGAGAAACGCCGACACGCGTTTTGCACACGGAAATTTGTAAAATCATGTGCGAAACACGCGTCAGTGTTTCTCTGCCTCCTCCACTATAATATTCATATTATAGTGGCCTTGAAAAGACCAGCAACCTAATGTAACCTCTAGGTCCTCAAGGGAAGTGCTTGTCGTCGCCCCTTGATCTAATGATAGCCGTAGCAGGCTTCTATGTACTAATCACATTACTCTGAGAGCGCTTGTAGAGATAGACAGTAGAGAGAAAAATGTCAGAAGCGATGAGGAAAAGGTAGATGGATGATGACAGGAGGGAGGTGAACCCTGCTCATACGAGCTAACATGCTAAGTGAGAGAGGGTGAACAGGCAGGAGATACAGTGATGAGGATGGGGAGGGCAGGTAAGCTTAGGTGGAGGAAGGGTAGGCTAGCCTGAAGAAGTAGGTTTTAAGGGAGCGTTTGAAGGATTGGCGTGTGCTGGATTGCCTGATAGGAGGTGGCAGGTTATTCCAATGGAGAGGGGTGGCTGCAAGTCTTGGATGCGGGAGTGAGAGGTGGTTATCAGGTTGGAGTTGAGGCGACAGTCACCAGCAGAACGGAGTGGAGGGAGTGTGAATGGAGATAAGGGAGGAGAGGTAGGGAGCGGTGGAGGAGGAGAGAGTTATGGTGAGGAGCTTGAAGATAATTCTGAAAGGGACAGGAACCCAGTGTAGAGATTGACAGAGAGGGGAGGTGGAGGCAGTGTGTTGGGAGAGGAAGATGAGTCTGGCTGCAGCATTTAGAATAGATTGTAGGGGTGCGAGGCAGACCAGAGAGGAGAATGATGCAGTAGTCCAGACGGGAGATAACAAGAGAGTGTATGAGCGTTTTAGTGGCATCTGAAGTTAAGAAGGGTGTGATGCGAGCAATGTTGCGGAGATGAAAGCAGCAGGACAGGGAGAGGGCTCAGATGTGGGGGGGGGGGGGAATGAGAGAGAGGAGTCCAGGATGACACCCAGGCAGCGGGCTTCGGTGGAGGAGATGGTGGAGTCGCCAATAGTAATAGAGGGCCTAAACCTGACTTCCGTGCTGCGATCGGAGCGCAAATATACACACAGACGGAGCAAGTAACACCCACCAAAACCCCAGTCACTCCCCTTGCTATTCCGTGACCGCGGAGACTTCCGCCTCCATAGACCAGCCCTAACTTACCGTGTCCATTTCCGTGCGTTTGTGTCCTCCGTGACAACGAGGAGGAGGTTACAGTAGTCGAGGCATGATGTGACTAAAGAGTGGATGAGGGCTTTTGTAGCATTATTGGTGAGGAAGGAACGAAGACGTGGAATGTTGCTTAGGTGAAAACGGCAAGAATAAGAGAGGGCACGGATGTGTGGTATAAAGGGGGATTCCAGGATGACAGCTAGGCAGCAATGGGGAATGGGGAGACATAGGTATCACCAATAGTTATGGTGAGGGGGAGAGGAAATCTAAGAGGGAGGAAATACAATGATTTCCGTTTTTTCCATATTTGGGGAATAGGTATGCAAGGCATTCGAAAATCTTAAAAAGAAGAGAGGGGTTAAGGTCAGGGTAAGGAGAGGTAAATTTAAGTGTCATCAGCATAGAGGTGGTAGTGAAAGCCAAAGGAGCTGATGAGGTCACCCAGAGAGGAGGTGTAGAGTGAGAACAGAGGGGGACCAAGAACTGAGCCCTGGGGCACGCCAACGGGAAGAGGAGTAGTAGGGGAGGAGGAGCTAGGGGTTGCTGCAGAGAAGGAGCGGTCCGAGAGATAGGAGGAGAACCAGGAATGGACAGTGCCAGAAAGGCAGAGGGAGCGAAGGGTGTGGAGCAGGAGAGGGTGATCAACGGTGTCAAAGGCTGCCAATAGATCCAGGAGGATAACAACGGAGAAGTGGCCCTTAGATTTGGCAGAAAGGAGATCATTTGTGACCTTAGTCAGGTCAGTGTCAGTGGAGTGGAGGGGGCGGAAACCAGATTTGAGAGGGTCCAGGATGGACTTGTCATCAAGGTAGCTGATTAGACGCTTGTAAACAAGCCATTCCAGTAACTTCGAGGCAAAGGGCAGAAGGGAAATGGGTCGGTAGTTGAAGGGTGAAGTGGGGTCAAGGTTAGGTTTTTTAAGGATAGGGGAGACAAGAGCGTGTTTAAAGGGGGAGGGGAAGAAGCCAGAGGAATGGGATAAGTTAAAAAAAGTGGGCAAGATGAGAGCAGGTGGAGAGAGGGAGAGACCGGAGAAGATCAGAGGGGATGGGATCAAGTGGGCACATTGATGGAGGGGATGACAAAAGAAGTGAGTGGATTTCTTTAGCTGAGGTAGGGATGAAGGAAGGCATTGGTGGGTGGCTAGGGTGGGGATGGGAGGGTGGAGATTGAGGTGGAGGAGAGGTGATGGTAGAGGAGATGGAGCTCCTGATGGAGTCAATCTTGGAAGTAAAGAAGGTGGCAAAGTCAGCGGCAGATATAGAGAGAGGGAGGGAGAGAAGAGAATTGAAGGTGGCAAAGAGGAGGCAGGGGTTAGACGATTGGGAGAGGATGAGGGACTTAAAGAAGGATTTCTGGCAAGGCTAAAAGAGGAGAGGATGAACTTGAAGTGGAGAAAGTCTGCAAGGGAACAGGACTTCCTCCAGAGACGCTCTGCAGTACGGCAGCATTTCTTAAGGAACGAGTGAGTGGGGAGTGCCAGTGTTGAGGGTTTTTGCAGCGAAGGAAGACAGAGGAGAGAGGGCAGGCAGCATCAAGGGCAGAGGAGAGGGCATTGTTGTAGAGAGAGATGGCTAGATTGGGGCAAGATATGGTTGAAATGGGTGCAAGGAGGGGATCAAGAGAAGAGGCGAAAGCCGTAAAGTCAAGGGAATTTAGGTTCGTTCGGTAAAGAATACGTTTGTGTGACGGGGAAGGAGAGGGGGAGGAAGCGAGGGAGAAGGAGATAAGATGATGATCAGAGAAGGGGAAGGGAGAGATGGAGAAGTCAGACAGGGAGCATGAGCATGAGAATACGAGGTCAAGTGAGTGGCTCAGGTTGTGGGTGGCTACTGAAGTCCACTGTGCTAAGCCAAGGGAGGAGAAAAGAGAAAGACATTTTGTGGTACTGCAGTCTGAGGGGTTGTCAATGGGGATGTTGAAGTCACCTAGGATAAGGGTGGGGAGGTCAGAAGACAAAAAGTGGGGGAGCCAGGCTCCAAAGTTATCAATGAATTTGGAGGAGGGACCAGGGGGGCGGTAGACAACAGCAACACGGAGATGGATGGGGTGGCAGATGCGAATGCAGTGGACCTCAAAGGAGGTGAAACTGAGAGAGGGCTCAAGGAGTATGACAATAAATGTGCAGGAAGGGGAGAGGAGGTAGCGCACACCACCGCCAGGGCGTTCGCCAGGCCTAGGGGTGTGAAAGAACAAGATGCCACCATAGGATAGGGCAGCAGGGAAAGTAGTATCAGTGGTTGAGAGCCAGGTTTCAGTGATGGCGAGAAGGTTGCAGGAGTTAGAAATAAAGAAGTCATGGATGGCAGGGAGCTTGTTGCAAATAGATCTGGCATTCCAGAGAGCGCAGGAGAATGGGAGAGAAGGAACAGGAGTGATGTGGATTAGATTGGAGGGGTTGCATGAGCAATGTAAGGCATGAGGGAGGGGGGGTCTGACGTGGACAGGGGTAAGGGTGGGTATGGGTAGGGAAGGGGAGCCTGATGGAGGAATGGGAGAGGGTATGGAGTGAGTAGAAGTAGGATGGGTGGGGAGGTAGATGGTGTGAGAGAGGAGGGAGGTGGATGGAGAGACAAGGGCCATGACAGTATGAAAGAGGCAGAAGAAAGAAATGATAAAGTCAAGAATAAGTGGAGAGAGGTGCTTAAGAAATGAAACGTGTGTGCAAAATAATGAGAGCATGTATATCAAAATAAAAGATTTCAAAGATATAAAAAAATACGGAAATAACTTGTTGGGTGTTCTTGTTTGGAGAGGAGTGTGCGAATATAAGTCCACGCTTTTTTCTCTTCTTTAGTAACTTAATTAATTTAGCCTGAGATGATTTTATTTATAAATAATATGAATCAGTACTTTGAAGTTTTGTTTCACATAATTTGGCTTTCTCCCACTATCCACCTTAGTGTATTTCTAGTCTCTATTTAGGTATTACAGGTTTACTTTTAAAGTTGAGGGAGAAGACTACAGTATAAATGATGACCACCCGAACATCAGCTTGTTCTAAAACTAGTTGCAGCTTATTCAGACTAGATTTAAATTGCAATTAAAAGCAAGACTATGCATATTACAAGTCATACATACTGTTTTGAAAGCTCTCCAGCTTTTGATGAATGTGTGCGTGCAATGTCATGAATATTATAACCATCAATACACCAGGGGCCAGATTTACTAAGCTGCAGGAAAGGAAAAATGGACATGTTGCCCATAGCAACTAACCAGATTCTTGCTAACATTTTTTAGTATGTAATAGAGAAGTGAGAGCTGGAATCTGATTGGTTGCTAGGGGCAACATCTCTACATTTCCTCTCCTGCAGCTTAGTAAATCTGGCCCCAGGAGTTGCACTTGTTATACCTGTAGTGGTAAACCTAAATATACTGAAATTACATTTCAGCTCTGCCTATGGAGTTCATACACATCACTGAAAGCTCCAAACTGTAACTTGCTGAGTCCATAAACTCCAACATGACCCATTCCATTAGGTACAAAATACTCTGCTCCTTAGTTTCCAACTGTCAGTTACTACGTAACCACCTTTGTTGAAGCGAAAAATAGTTTTATAAATATCAGTTAAGTCATTTAAGCCAGGTCAGTGACAGCTGGAAACTCATATGCGGAGTATATTTTAGCTAATGGAAGGGGCCATGTTGAAGGGTATGTGAGTCATTGGTAACAAGGTGCTGTGAGCCTATGATTTATTTCCTGTACATGAACAGACCTATCACATAGTACACTATGCCATTGTATACTTAACTACATAAATAAACACAGTTTTAATGCATAGACTCTACCTCTTGGACCTTGAACTCCATCTGGACCAGGTAGTCCAGTACCTTGGTTTCCTCTTTCTCCTTTTGCACCTTTTTCACCTACAAATTTAAAGAATGAAAAAAAAATATTAAAACACAAAAGCAAACACAAAAAATGGTAATTATTCAAAATAGCTGTAGCAGTATAATATTTTAGTGCCATAATCTCACCTTGTTCACCATCAGCTCCTTTTGGGCCAGGAACACCAATTGGTCCCCTGGGTCCACGCTTTCCATTAATTCCGCCAGACCCTGTTTTTCCCTATTAAGAACAAAAAAGCTCTACATTTCAAATCTAATAATTTTAAACATGTTGCAAAAAGCTACCAAAGCATTCTAAGTTACACTAAAACTTTATGTTTGTTATAAGAACCAGCATATTCTTATGTCCTTACTGTGAGCTTGGAACCACAGACACCCAATCATCTAGCTCCTCATGGGTGGAGTCACCTAGCTAATGTGTTTCGGTCACACTACTTCTTATATTTGTAGGTGGTATGATTTAAAAAGATAACAATAGGGGAAGGAGTACATTAGTTTTTAAGAGTGGGAGTGTGTTACTCAGCTTTAACATCATATCCAAGGCTCACATACTAGTCCATCACAAATATGGAGAAGCAGCAGCTGGCAGCTTTACATGTAAGAAGCTGCAATTTGCTTGTCCTTGAAGTCAGTGGTCAGCCATTTGTGTAGATAGAAAGGTCTAGAGGGTATGCTCAATCATCACACGTATTCTTCTTCGGAGCCAGATTCTCTCTAGTAACTAGGATCTAAAATCTCTTGCCTTATGTGTTTAATGGGACTTCCTCAAGCCTCAGGACCATCAAAAAGTATTCATAATAAACAATGAATAAATATCAATTGATAATTTTTGCTCTAGACATATATATTTACTTTTGCAGAATTAAATAGAAACATTACACGGTCATGCTAATTCTTTAACTACATTACTGGTTTAACAAAGGTTATCATCAGTATTTTCTGGCAGGTAGGCCATAATGAAATGTGATTATAAGTTTCAGTTTATGGCAAGAAATGGAAATTAGAATCTAGAACCATGTCAGACACTGTTTTGTCATACTGAGAGCCATAGTTTTCTCTTACCTTCTTTCCAGATTTCCCTGGTCCTCCTGGCAGCCCTGGTGGTCCAATCAATGATAAATTAGCAGTTGGACAGCCGCTAGCACACTTTCCTCTAATGCTAGTTGCGTACTTTGACGTTGCTTCAATTACCACTTTTCGGCACAGCTCATATACTATTTGATCTGGTAGGTCAGGTCCCTGAAATTGTAATGGAATAAACACAGTTAATTTCTATATTATTGAATATTAAAAAGTTACTGGTATAGACTGGGACAAACACAGTATATGTCAGTTAATGTGACAGAAATTATTTAGAATAAACAACAAGCTGTGTATGCTCAAATTTTAGACGTCCCATAGTGACGTATTAAGAATATCCCCCTTAGTGCCACATATACACCTGTAACTATGGTCGGTACACATTTTCAGCTATTAGTTACATAGTACTGCACTGCATGTGATCTTATAATTCCCTACCATGCTAAGCTAAAGTTCTAGAGGTATCTGAGTACCTGTGATTACAGTGTCTTAGGGTAAAGGAATCTAAGTAAAAGATGAAGTCTTCTAGTCACAATACATTTATATTAAAATACATTTTTGAGAACTAGTTTTGTTAGATTATTGGATTATGTCACACTCAATGTAGACCAATTACACAATTTCTAATTTGATACATGGACAAAGCTATTTTGTATGATATCTGGAAGGGTGAAATCTCTATCAGCTCCAGTATATTCCAATATAATGTCTAACAGAGAAGATAAATATATCTTCTTTCTTATCTTGGGTAAGCTTGTAAGAGTCCATATAACATTCCTTCATTGGTATTGCCAAGCCTAAAATTATATTATCATGCTTCACAGCTTACGCATCTTATACAATGGTTTGTTGGTATTTCAGGTTTAGACCCAAAACTCCTTCTAAAAATCTTAATCATGCAATGTTTATATGAATGCTGTGGCATAGGATCCTGGGAAGGGAGAGTACTGACTTGGATAGCGCCACTTTGTTTTGGTAACAAATTTTCTGTGCTGATCTGGGTAGACAGAAACCCGCTGTGAATGTGTGACTTTCCACCAATTGTACCAGGATGATCAACTTAATGTAAGCCCCTTATAGCACCTAAATCTAGCGCAGCATTACTAACTTCAGAATTTTAAAACATACTTTAATATATAGCAAACTCAAAATCAATTTATTTGTTCATTTTGAAATCTAAAAAAAAAAATAGTCATAGTTGTAAGAAATGTGTTTTATCGTGGAATAACAGTGCTATAGTATGCTTTTCTACCTCCGGTAGTTGCTCTTTAATTGTTCTCTATTTAAAATGCATTCATTTATCCTCAAATATATCCAATGTAAGTTTAAGAGGGATAATATAAAAATGTCTGTTTTGCTAAAAATACATTGATTTTTGGTAATATCTAAGGGCCGAAGCTGGATTTTTAAGCAATAGATTCAAAGAGATCTGCTGGTGCTGGGCTATACTATCCAGACCAAAGGCAGAACAAGGATTGTCAAACCCATGTGCAAGGAGTCGACTTTCACCGACCTTGCAATATCTCCGCTATTTGGGTCAACGCTTCTAAGCCAATAATTCTGTCTGTGCAGCAAAATGTCCTTTGACAACATGCTCCTCTGCCACAGTTCTACCACTGATCCAGTCATCTCTACTTTTACTTTTATAACTACTACCTCTAGCCTTCTGCCTCAATTGCTCAGAAATTCTTGATAGTACAATAGTCTCGATAAGCAGAGACAGAGGTAATTTTGAAATATTGTAAATTGACTAAGAGGGAATGAATACTTGGGAACTCTATCCAGTCCCTCTGTCAGAAGACTCATTCCTCTTATGTCCGGGATCTGTTTCAGAATGTTTTCTGATCTATTAGCATGGATTCACTGGTCTAAATGTAAAAAATTCCAGTAGTTTAAGATGGAGTCTAAGTAATTTAGAGGTTCGTAGCCACTTGTTTTTTTATTTGGCTAATTTGTAAATAAAATGTTATTAAGACAATTTAGAATAGTATTACATTTTCTAAAAGAAAGATTTGCTGGTAAGATAAGGGAGACCATTAGCATAGGCAGTTCAGCATTTGCACTGGTGCCCACACCCCACGTGTGGACCCTGGGAGGACCTCACCTGCTTCAGTCACAGATGCGTAGCTGCCTAATACAGTATATTAGTAGTGCGTCACGGCTCTGTATATATGGCTGCTGGGGAGTAACAGCAGCAGGGGTTGACCATAAATACAGTCTCCAGAGGATCCCCAGCACTACTGTTCCATGTAAGCATCATTTACAGAGCTGTGGCATGCTACTAATATACTGAAACAGGTGGTCTGTCAGCTGAAGTTGCTTATAAACAGCCACAGCAGCTGATTAATTGTTTATAAACTAATCAGCTGTGGTAATTGGTACATATGCAGATGACCAACCTGCGTTTGCATTTGGAGGAAGAGGGAGGCCCCAAGGAGGCTTTGCCCTGTGCCCCTCTACTGCTAAGAACGGCCCTGGGCAGAGTACAACTTTTATTTAACTTAACTTGTTTCTAATACATAATAATAGGAATAAAACTAAAGAATATAAACCAGTCATTGGGTTTTTGGCATACATCCTATTATGTTTAAAGGCATTATATGTTCAAGCTGACATATGAGCCAAAGTTTTCTGGAGGCAGTTAAAAAAAATTTGATAATGTTAACAAATAAAATCGGTTGTTAATATTTTAATTGAAACAGTATTTTTTTACACCTTGTCTGATCATTTGGTCATCACAATGCGTAAATATTCTGCAAAAATGAAGTAAAAATCCTAGCTTCCAAATCATGCTTTCACTAAGGAACTTGTTCTTGCCATACAATCAATCTGATAGCAGTTATGAAGAATATGTATGTAGCTAGTTATTCATTTTCTTTAGATAAAAGAGACTTAAGTAGTTTACTTACCAAAGGCCCAGGTAGTCCAGGAGGCCCAGGAGGACCTTTTTCTCCTTGATCTCCAATTGGACCAGTGTAACCTCTTGAACCTGGTGATCCAGGGACCCCTATCCTGCCCAGTGAACCTGATGGACCAGGAGGACCTCGTTTTCCTTGCTATAATAAATGTAAATGGTAAAATATTATTTGTTTATTTCAATTCATTTCCTAATTATTGGCTTACATAATGCTTAATCATTTATTATAAGAATGGTCAGTAATTGAGCCAAAACAGGGCCTCTACAATGTAAGTTAAATGATAATTTGCTGCATATTATGTAATAAAAAATGTATGATATAATAAGGGGGACAACAGATACTTATGTTGTGTGTCAGATATTTTTTCAACCTATACTACAAGGATAATCCGTAGGCTTCATATGATATGTAGCTTATATTATAAGTATGTTGAATTATAGTAGTGGCATCCAACATGAGTTTGACATAAAAATCCAAGCATGTAATGCTATGTTTAATCTATTTTAAGAATATATTTTACATTAGAGAATATTGATACTTACTGGTCCCTTGTCTCCAATGTCACCTTCATCTCCCTGTGGAAATGCAAACGAAAAGTTTTCAATGTACATTTATAATTTGTTAGATAGCAAATTCCAATTTTTACATATGGTAAAAAGCCTGTAAATAAACATTTAAAACTATATGTATTTTGATAGCTAACATTATATAACAACATGCTATATATATACCTTGGTTCCAGTGTTTCCTTTGGCACCTTGTCTTCCCTTATCTCCCTACAAAATAAATGTGAAGTGTGTTTAAAATAAATCATTCACCTATCAGATTTTGATTAAATAAATCAGAATTAATTTAATAATCTAAACTGTTTTTTTTTGTCTTTGCCAAAAAAGGATTGTACTCATTTAACACAAAAAACAATTGACAATAGTAGAACTTTTAGGTGTAAAACACTGAACATTGCTTCATGTGCAATGGTCAGTTCATGTGTTTTTTTAATCATAGATTATGTCTTGTGAGGTTACACAAAAATATGGTTACCCAATTAAGTTATAGGACAACAAACAGATACATAAAAAACAGGGGTAATCTACACAGAAAAAAGACACAAAGACATTAGATTAGCACATTATCAACCAGCAGCTAACCTGAAGGTTCTTGCATTGTGTCTACATTTATAAGAACCACACTACTTCTAAATAAATTGGGAACAATTATTTTATTGGTTGAAAATAATGGGCTATAAATTCATTTAAATATTAATGAAGCAGAGTAGCACATGACCTTGTGGTCTTCATACCTGCTTTTTAAGCCTAGAACTATTTGCTTTTGTAGACCGCTGTTATTAATAAAATTATTCTTGACATAAGTCTCTCTCTCAGACACCCAGGTCGGAGTTAACTTGATTCTTTCCTTATAGAGTGAATTGCAATGTACTGAGTCATTTGAAATAAATGTGTAATTCATAAATGAGAAATGAGCTCTATAGCCATGGGCTACTAATGCAGCAGGGTTGTAAATATGATAGAGCACAGATTATGTGTTACATGAATTATGCCTTAAAACAGGCTTCAGTGTCTGTACATATAAGACCGAATCTTAATATATAATTCAAAAAAAAATTAAACGTCCAAGCAATTGATGTATGGGGATTCTACCATCATCATAGCCATCCCACTCACACAGCTAGGGCCTTCTAACTTCTCCAATTCCAGTAAATGGAAAATGGTGTCCATAATGTTTATTACAGTCATTTACAGTCACTACATTTATCCTACATGTTTACATAATAAATTGCTTATGCAATACAATACAATATAACATTTTGTATCATAATCACTGACTCCAATCCTGTTTTTCACAGGTAGAATAAAGCATGTGTCTGTGACATCTTGAAGAGATTTATTACAGCTGTAAAATGTATTACAGGAATAATCTGAATGTGCTCAAAGAGTCAGTAACTGTACACAATATTTTTGGATCTATAAGCTGCTATGATTCCAAACCAGCCTGTGCACAAGGACATTTTACTCCAAAACAGTGGAGAATCAACTGCAAATATTTACCTGAATGGTACCAATGTGTGATGAACTAATCCTTAGTTAATCAAGTCTCCTATTTTATACTAAACTATATTAAGTGCTAGATTATTTATATCTAAAATGTTATACCAGATTTATCCCTTTTATCTCTGTTTGGAGAAATCAAAGCCATCTGCACATACCATGTTGCACATTTCAATAGATAATATAATGAAAACTGATTAACCTTATTTTTGTGAATGAGCATTCCTAAAAGCATGCCAGGGGTCCTCAAACAGTGGTACTAGTACCACTGATGGTACTTATACCACTGTAATGTGGTACTCAAGGCAACTAGGCAAGGTTATAAGGAGGTACAATACCAAATGGCCAAAAGGACATAATTAATTAAATATCTCGGGGATAAATGGCATATATAGAAAATAAACCTTAAAATCACTGCAAAAATATGTAAAGAACAACAAAATCCCCTAGTCTACATGATATGCAAAGTGGTACTTGACCTGATTCCATAGTGGGTAACTGGTACTCACCAAAAAATGCTGAGAACATCTGCACTATGCAAACACACACAATATCATAAATCATGATAAATTGAAAAGTAAGTAGTTTTAATGATCTATTATAGTGTTTGGAGCGTTAGGATGACATACTTTTCTTTCCAGGGATTGTGCAGAAGATATATAAAAAATAATCTTGATGGGCCTATCTGTCTGAGATACGTGAGAAACGTGTATATAACAAAGCCATATCTACAAAAAAAAAAACCTGAGACAGAAAAAAACAGTATATAGAGTACCTTTATTCCATCATCTCCTGTATCACCTTGAGAGCCCTGTAGGAATAAATTTTTTTGTAAATACCTGAATAATTACTGTTTCAAGACAGTTAAACTATTTCTAATAGGTGAATAAATGCTCTTATGGAATAGTATACTTACCTTGGGACCTTGGACCCCCTGTGGTCCTGCTTTGCCAGGGGTCCCAGCATCACCTCTTGCACCCTTTGGACCCTATAAGGACAATATGTGAATAGTTGCACCTAAACATTTATTACAATCCCTAATTTGGTTCCAAATAAGTAACAAAGTGATACAAAGCAAACACATAACAGAGTAGGAAGCATTCAGTAAGAGTACTTAACGTAGGTCCACTGACAATCAGTTTTAGCAGTGTTACAAAGTCTTGTAGATAACTGCAGACCTGAGGGCTAGGGCAAAGAATAGGGGGAACCTTGGCATGGCAAGAATGGTCAACATATAGGAGGTGGGAGCAGAGAGAGTGGGTATAGGATAGTAGTGATCAGTTCAGCTTCTGGGAGAATGTGAATGGTCTACACAAGTAGAGGGAAAGGGGGGAATGGAAGACATACAAGCAAACTGCCAATGTATGCCATTTCTAGCATGAACACAGAAGTGAAAGGGGGTGAACTACCTAAGCACATAGACAGACGGTCTACTAACAAAAATCCACAGTTGTCATTGTGACAATTTTTGCATAGAAACTGCACCATCCTCTCTGAGTATCTAGGTGCTGCCTATTTACTACCAATCTGGATTTACTCTAGGAAGTTCATTATTAAGAAAAGTGAGTACAGGATCTGTCATCACCATTAACCGGGACATCAAATGTCTGGTAATGTGACTATATGAGCTAAGGTATGAGGCTAAAACTCTGGCCACAAGGTGAAAAGTATCTGTCAGTGACTGATTCTATATGAGCCTTTATCTGTCTGTGTGCACCTGTTCAGGCTAGCCTACCCTTCCTCCACTTAACATCCTCACTGCATTCTACATCTATCCATTCTTCTCCCTCTCCTCCGCTCACACCAGCAGTCCACTTCCTTCCCCCTCCTTATGTCTTCTGTAAGTTCATCCCTCCCACTTAGTGTGTTAGCTCCCTGAGCAGGGCCCTCCATCCTATTGTTATTCCCTCTTCCACCATTTCCCCCTCACCTCGAACCCTCTTGCCCCCCCTCCTGCCCTTTTACCCTGTTCCCACCTGGTGGTTCCCTCTCAACCTCTCACTGTGATCTATCCCCTCCTCCTTGATCTGTCAAGCTTGACACCTCACATTTTTCCTTGCTGTCTGTGCTTGCTTCACTTTGTTATGTTGTGATATTTTTATATTTATATTGTATTTATATATTTATAATGTATTTTATTATGTGCTGTGCTGTTCATCCCTACCCTGTATGTCTGTACTGTATATTATTATGTACTATGCTGTCCATCCCTGCTCTGTATATCTGTACTGTATTTTGTTGTTGTATTTTGTACAGTGCTGCGCACACCTTGGGGCACCTTATAAATAAATGATAATAATAAAATAATAATAAAGTGTGCCCAAGTCTCTGTGCTCCAAATTCTGTATGTATGCCCCTAAGTGTCTTTTGGTGATCCCAAAGTGTTCTCTAGTCTTTCAATATGTTTGAGTCACAATCAGTGTGTATCTGTGTCCTGGTTTAATTGTTTGTGTCCGTGTGTCTCTAAGTGCATGCTCCTGTGTTGTGTATTACTGTGTGTGTCATTGAAAGTGCTATCCTGAGTTGCTTTGGTTGTGTGACCCTATATGTGCCCCAGACTGCCTTTAAGTTTGGGTCAGTGTCTGCACATGTGCCGTTTTTCTCTAAAGGCCTGCATATAGGTGAAACAATTCTGCCACCAGTTAAAATGGCACTCTCTCAGGGATCATTAGTATCTTGGCAAAAAAAAGTCATACAGTGTACAAATCTGTTATTTAGTGGCTTTTTGAATAAGCCCAATCTCAGACACAGGTAGAATAAATTTGATAATCATTAGCATTTTTGAGCAAATCAGATGTGAACTTCCATCTATCCCCTATTCAGGAATCAGAAGAAGCAATTAAAAATATACTAAATATGTGCACAGAAAATACAGAGTTCAATTTGCCGATGACCAAGCCTTAATCTCAAACATCAAGTGAATGAAGGAAGATTCTTTTAATATTTGCATAACTAATTTGATTAAATGGAAATATTGAAATGTGTATGCCACTACTCTAGACATAACTAAATAAACACATTTCCTTCAACTTACCATATGCCCTTCAATGCCAGGTGGACCAGGTAGCCCGGGTTCTCCCTTCTCTCCCTGTAAGTAGAAGAGAATGCCTTTCTTTAATTATACATTCAAACTGAAGAAGAAACACAAAACCAAATTGGATAATTACCCTTTTGTCAGTTTATTATATAGTACCACAAATAAGTAATATGTAAAGACTGATGTAGTAATTTCTTTTTTCCCCAATCAATAATAATACTTATTAACCACTGAAATATTCCTTTATTATTTAATGCACCTTTTGAACTTACATATCAGTGCACATACTGATAAAGCAGAATCTTCAAGGCTTAACAGGATATACTGTATGTTTGAATGTTGCCTTGAGAAAGAGGACAGTCCTGCTCTGAGTAACAAAAGTAAATATTTCTCTGTACGTATTCTCTTGGAAAGATGTTAATCACTTCAAATGTGATATTTCTTTTTCCACTTCTTTTCTTGGTTGGTTCTTGAGCTTCAGCATTTATTGGCTTCACTCTACTTTCTACTACTTTCATGATGTAAAATTGTCAGCCAATAGAAGGTTCTTTAACTACTTTACTATATATTAAATATTATGCAGCCATTTATTTCAATAATTGTTTCTGAAGGGAGGTTTTCCATAGAATGTAATATGAAAGCATTCATTGTACAATCCATGCATGTATTTTTTTTTATTAATCAGGAAAAATATTAGTTTATAGCTGTTATAATATACTAAATTTATTATGGTTTCATTTTAATGCAAAATAAAACAGTCTTTTAATGTAAAAATAGCAGTTTTATAAGCATAGAATATTTCACCTTCTGTCCAATCAGGCCAATGTCCCCTTCTTTGCCGCTTACACCAATAGCACCCTGGAAGTGGTAATATTTATTTAATATTAGGAGGGAAATATAGTGGATGGCAGACTATGTGCATTCTGTTTTGTAACTTACATCCTTCCCATCAGTACCCCGGAAACCAGGGATGCCAGCCAATCCTGTTATGCCCTGCAAAAAAATAGGTATTTTTATCTTTAATATATAGGTCTTGCAACATGGCTTGTTTAAAAAGTAACAAAATATAGCTTGCAATCTGCAGATATTATGCAACAATAGTCATAAAAAACAGGTGATAGAATTGGAAATGGAATGGCTACATGCCCTTATTATTACAATATCATTACCAGTTTTTAAGATGCAATTTTGCAACTCCCTGC
>WWET01004933.1:47221-61865 GCA_011038615.1 Limnodynastes dumerilii
AAACATAGTTTACCCTTTGTGCAACTTAATTAAATTAATATATACCCGAGAGAGCAACAGTATGTCCTTGTACACGTTCAAGCAAATATTATACTAACCTGGACTATTAAAAAGTCAGTGTTAAAACTTGGTAAAATGTGCACATCATCCCATTGTGAATTATATGGTATACGAAGTATAAAAATACAAATGTGCTGGTTTTGCCGTTTTTCAAGGTGAAATCATAAGCACACTACCCATTCTAGTAACTGTTTTGTATCTGGATATAAAGTTGTACTTACAATGTCTCCTGTGAATCCAGAAGGACCTTCAGAACCATCAGGACCTGGGTCTCCCTGTTGGATAAAATAAATACATCTTTAAGTATAATTATGATGCATTCATTCATTCATTCATGAAACATTCCTCACTTGTCACTCCCTTGCTTACTGTTTTGATTTTGAAATAACTTATTAATACAATTGTACCACCACTCCAAAAACCTTCCTTAATGCATGGTCACTACAAATTTAGATGACTGATCCTCACTGACTGACCATTTCTGTACGTAGATTGCGTAAGCGCAGTCTAAAGACGGCGCTTTTGCAATTTACATACATATATTGTACGTAGATAGCGTAAATCCCTAAAACAACGTACGTAAGACGAAAATTATGTAACTGTGAATCCGGACCTAGATGACTAAAGTTAGCTTGTAAATAAATAATTTAACTAATTAACTTTTCATGCAATATTACCATAAACGATGAATGTTCTTAACAGCTGTCCAAGTATATAATTTAAATATCTTCTCACAATAACACAGTTGAATTATTATTATTATTATTATTATTATTATGATTATTACGATTATTTATGTTGAAACTGAAGGGATCTAAGTAATTTTAACAATGTGAATAAAAGTTACAAGCTGGTCTTAACAAAATGACTTACCCTGGAACCTGTATCACCTCTTCTTCCTAGTGCTCCTTTAGATCCTCTGTATCCCTATAGAAAAAGGTAAAAATTATACACAGGTGTTATTGGTACATTTAATTGAGTATATAATATAAAGTCTTTAGCTGTTGAGTAAATAAATACTCAGGCTTATTTCACTAAATCGTTATGAGCTGATGTTTGTATCTCAGCGAGCGTGTCTAATATTTTACATTGTACACTACAAAGAAATTTGACTGAATTACAGGATAAACTGCATTTAACTAGGACTCATCCTCTCCCAGCTGTTTGCAATAGACATACTCTTTTCTTTACTTACTTGTCGGCCATGAATTCCTGTATAACCTGTTGGTCCCTGGGTACCCTTTTCTCCCTACAAAAGCAAAAATAATTCAGCTACTAGTGGAAGACAAGCAATGAATTAGCAACAATGCATTATCATCTTACTTTTGCTCCCGGAAACCCATCAAAACCTGGTTCACCCGGTAGGCAGTTGCAACTAGTCGGGACAACATTTTCACCAAGTTCTGCACACTACATAAAAAATAGAACATCATTATTGCACATTAAAGTAAATATGTGTAAATTAGATTCATTCTGTATATGCATGCATATGAATACTCACCCTTTCATCTTTCTGTATATAAAAAGAAAAGCATATAAAAAATTAATATATCACAATGGAAATATTCTTTAAGCAAATGTTTAATGTTGCACACAGTTTTTTTTTATTAAAGAAGAAGGGGATAAAGGACTCATTAGGCACAAAAAATCAGGAAACGGGAAAGCGTTATTTCTTCAGAATTGTTCAATCGGAATGGTTAATATTTAATGTTAAATCCAGGGGCACTATTTTTCCTTCTGACCCTGAACACTGAAATTTCTAGATACGGCTCTACTGGCTGCTGCTGCTGCAATGACATCTTTGAAGTATACTTCAAAGGTGAGTAGTAGAGACAGGGATCAGTCAAAGCCACGCTGTGTGGATCCCTGTCTCTGCTACTCCATGCACTAGCTGCTGCTGTAGACCTATGTATTTCTGCACTGACACCTTTGAAAGTATACTTCAATGGTGTTAGTGTTTTATAGATCTGCAGCAGAGGCCATTATATATATATTTTAGCACTGTTCTGCCCTGGTCCCCCTCCTCTTCTGCTAGGATTATCTGTGTCAGTACAGCATAGATCTGCAGCGGCCTCTTCCGGCGGGAGCAATGGCCGGAAGAGGCCGAAGAAAGAAGAGGTGTTGGTGCGCTGTGCAGGAGGAAAGGGCCAGAAACGGCTGAAGACAGAAGAGGAGCAGCAAGAAGAGAGAAAGGGCCAGAAGCGGCCGAAGTGGGTAAAAGCCCGGCCATCACTGGGAGGTGGCCGGCAGAAGAGAAGAACTGGACTCCCACAGAAGAGAAACTGGAAGCAGCGGCGCCGCAAGGAGGTAGAAGACAGCAAGGGAGGCAGTGGAGAGCAGTGCAAAAGAGCTCCACTTTGCCTCCACTGTCTCCCATCCTGCGCGGATGGGTAAGTGGCTGTTGCCACTTGTCTCTTTATGTTTGACCCCTTGTTTCCCCCCCCATTAACATCTGTATACCCCTTGGCAATGAGCGCATAGTGGCCCCCGGCTGAGAAAGCCCTTTTGTCTTACCACACTGCTGCCAATGGTATGGCCCAGTCTAGGGCTGGACTGGAGCCCCAGAAACCTCTCCATGAGCATAGGGGGTGCGGACAGCCCCATCTGAGGGCAGTAGGCTCCATAGTGTTATAGGCCCCCTTAGGTAGAGGGGTGTTAGACCCCTGTAGTACAGGGCATTAGGCCCTATAGGTAGTTAGAGTTAAAGGGTACTAGACCCTGTGTTAGGTAAGGGCGCCAGGCCCTGTGTTGGTTAGCGGGCACTAGGCCCTTGATTAGGTTCGGGCGCTAGCCCGGGGTATGGTTAGAAGGGTGTTAGACCCTTGGTTAGCAGGGCGCTAGGCCCTGATTAGACAGGCGCTAGGCCCGTGGTAGGTTGGGCATTAGGCCCCTGTTTGCTTAAAGAGCATTAGGCCCGGTTATTGGTGTTGGGCGCTAGGCCCATGCTAGGTTGCGCAGTAGAGGGCGATAGGCCCTGTTTAGGCTGCAGGGAGCGCTAGGCTCCATTAGTGGTAGAGGGCACCAGGCCCTGGCAAGGGCAGCATGAGGAGAACATGTGACAGAGGGCAGGTTGCGGTACTCTGAGGTAAGTAGTCTCTGGTAGGTGAGGTGGTGGTGAGAGCGTGCATCAAGGAGAGAGAGACGGTGGTGAGTATCAATACCTGTACTCTGTGTGGTGTTTGTCTCCCCCTCCTTCCATGGGTGCGGAGACGGAGCCGGAAGGCATGGGAAAGGTTCCGTCCCGCTCGTCAGTCATTGGTGAAAAGAGGTGTCTGAGGCCCTGGCCGGTGATGACGATTACCTCGCCCATGCACTAATTTCCCCGCTCTCTCCCGCAGACATTTTCAGGTGTCGATGTGTTACTAATGTTTGTCTTTGCTTTACAGCATTAGAGATCGTCACGCCTGGAACCGGGGAAGAAACAACGTGTCTTCTCTGGTGGATTGTTCAGGATCGGGTAGAAACCTCTGGGGTGGGGGCGGGCCTGGGTTTTGTTTGTAATTCCCAGGGTGCTGGCGCACCACCCGTTACAGGAGAACATTGTAGTAATCAATGCAGGAGATGATTAGTGTATGAATGAGAGTTTTAGAAGTGTCTTGTGAGCTATTTATCAAACTTCTGATTTTGCCAAGTTCTCTGATTGAACAATGCACTGTTGTCATTAAGCTATAATTACTGACTTGGTAAGATCTTGGGGTCTATTTAGTAACTTCATTCTCATGTGATAATACCCATTTTCATGTGAAAATGGGCATTATCGCATGAAAATTATTTTTTTCATGTTTGCAAACAATGGATAGCCATGGAAAACAGCAATTTCCATGGCGATCCATGCATATATTGGTGGTCTCCGCAGGCCTGTTCTTTTGAGAGCGGGCTGCCACTTCGTTATATTTACTAAATTCCAGAGCGGAGTTTTACACTCAGGATGGCGTTAAAGCAGTTATTCCAGCGATGTCCTCATACACCTCCCTTTTCCTCCCCTTCATAACAGGTATTAGAAAAGGGGGGTATGTATGGGAGACCGCTAAAATACACATCTATATATGGAAGAAGAAAAAGAAGAGGAAGAGGAAGAAGAAAAAGAAGAAGCTTACCTGTCTGGGCAACGCGCTTGACTGCAGATTTTCAAGTCCCGGCATCAACAAACTGCGTATGTGCAGTGTTTTTCATGTCGCAACTTCAAATTTTCAATAATCCCAAATGATGCATGCATAGGACTTTATTCAAGCTTCGTATGAATGAAAGTTCCTGTGATGACCTCGCAGATCATCACGGGAACTCGCAGGGGGCGGGAGGGAGGGTGAGTAATAGTAAATTCTGTGAATGAAGCTGCCAGGCTCACAGTTAATATAAGCCAGTCTGGTGCAGCTTTGTTCACAGTGAAACATTGAGGTAAGTAAAAAGAGCCCCTTATATGAAAACAAACAACCACCAATATGCTTGAAAGGCATTGACAACCTTTATACACTCCTGGAGTTGTAAAATTGCAAGTCCCAGAATTCTCCAGCCGTATAGTATGATGGAACTTATAGTTCTACAACACCTGGCATAACCACCAAAGTACAATATGAAAAGGAATGTTGCTCTATCATACCTCCCAATATTTGAGAATTCAAAAGAGGGACAAAATTTTGGTAGAGGGTGTGTGTCTTGTATCACCCGGTGGGCGTGTCTAAGAAAGTGGGTGTGTCTTGCATCGCCCAGACCAGCGGATCTAGTACTTGCCCCTTTTATTTAACAACCATCCATAAGTCTGTCCCTTATTATTCGGTCTGCCATCCATATGCCAGCCCCTTATTATGTGTCCAGGATTCATATGTCCAGTCTCCATATCTGCCTCTTTATTTGTACTACCTCCATGTCTGCCCCTTATTATTATTATTATTATGTCCAGGGTCTATATGTCTCCCCCTGTTTAGTCGAGTCGCCATGTCTACCTCTTTATTATTTGTCCTGCTTCCAATGTCTGCCCATATCTGCCCCCTAATGCCAGTGCCAGCCTCCATCTCCTCCCATAATGCCAATGCCTGCTTCCAATGTCTGCCCCCAAATGTCAGTGCCAGCCTCCATCTGCCCCCCTTTGCCAGCCTCCATCTGCCCCCATAATGCCAATGCCTGCCTCCATCTGCCTCCTATTGCCAGTGCCAGCCTCCATCTGCCCCCATGATGCCAGTGTCTGCCTACAATGTCTGCTCCATCTGCCAGTCCAGCCTCCAATGTCAGCCCCCTAATGCTAGTGCCAGCCTCCATCTGCCCACATAATACCAGTGTCTGTCTCCAATTGTCAGCCTCCATCTGCCTTCATTATATGCCAGTGTCTGCCTCCAATGTCTGCCCCCAAATGCTAGTGCCAGCCTCCAATGTCTGCCCTCAAATATCAATGCATGGCTCCAATGTCTCTCCCCAATTGTCAGCCTCCATCTTCCCCCAAATGCCAGTACCAGCCTCCATCCGCCCCCATAATGCCAATGCCTGCCTCCATCTGCCCCCTATTGCCAGTGCCAGCCTCCAATGTCTGCCCCCTAATGCTAGTGCCAGCCTCCATCTGCCCTCATAATGCTAGTGTCTGCCCCTAATTGCCTCCATCTGCCCCCATTATATACCAGTGCCTGACTCCAATGTCTGCCTCCATCTTCCCCTGATGTCAGTGCCAGCCTCCTTCTGTCCCCGAAATGCCAGTGTCTTCCCCCCAATTGTCAGCCTCCATCTGCCCCCAAATGTCAGTGTCAGCCTTCATCTGCCCCCATAATGCCAGTGCAAGCCTCCAATGTCTGCCCCAACTGCCAGTGCTTGCCTCCAATGTCTGCCCCCATCTGCCAGTGCCAGCCTCTAATGTCTGCCCACTAATGCTAGTGCCAGCCTCCATCTGCCCCATAATGCCAGTGTCTGCCCCAAATGCCATTGCCATCCTCCTTCTGCCCCCATAATGTCAGTGCCAGCCTCCAATGTCTGCCCCCATCTGCCAATGCCTGCCTCCAATGTCTACCCCATTTGCCAATACCTGCCTCCAACGTCTGCCCCATCTGCCAATGCCTGCCTCAAACATCTGCCCCATCTGCCAATGCTTGCCTCCAACGTCTGCCCCATCTGCCATTGCCTGCCTCCAACGTCTGCCCCATCTGCCATTGCCTGCCTCCAATGCCTGTCTCCAATGTCTGCCACATCTGCCAATGCCTGCCTCCAACGTCTGCCCCATCTGCCAATGCCTGTCTCCTATGTCTGCCCACATCTGCCAGTGCCAGCCTCCTTGTCTGCCCGCAATTGTCAGCCTCCATCTGCCCCCATATGCCATGCCAGACCCTTATTTAATTAACTTACCTTTGAAGTCTTCTTTCCTCCGCGGCGCTCCCACTGCTGCTCGTCGTCGTCTCTCGGGTGGTGTCTGGTCTGCGATCACTTGACGAACTGCTAATACAGGGTTCCCATTGGAGCCTTGTATTAGCAGTTCTTCACGTGACCGGAGACGCGATCTACGTCTTTGAAGAGCCCTGCCACCTGCCGCGTACAGCAGCCTTAAAGCAGCAGGGCTTAAAAAAAAAGAGAGTCGGGACAAGCTGGGAGGCAGGCGGGACAGCTGGACAGTCCCGCTTAAATCGGGACAGTTGGGACCTATGGCTCTATAAATAAGTGTTATTAATTGTAGATGATTCCATCACTTCAATATAAACTAAATTATGGACAGTAATATTTATATTTAACATATACACTAAACTATATTGTAATATTGACAAAGAACAGCATAATATCTCCCTGAATATATAATGAAATAAAAACAGCTATGGGCCAGGAAGTTGCAAATACAATTTCACGAAATAAAGAAATATAAGGTTATGCATTTAGACCGAGATGCTGATTGGAAGTAAGGGCAAAACAGGTGCAAGTTTACAACTCGGCTAAACCATTTTGCAAAGTAAGGAGTGCTAATTCATTTTAAATATTTTGCATGCTGGGAAAATAATAATTAAACTCTAAACTGGATGCACTCTACTCACCACTCCAGGCAATTCACAGCAGGTCGCTTCACTTGCTCTTTCAGCATTTGCAGAGAGCTCAAGTTTTTGTATTTCAACCTAGAGTTAGGAGGTAAAATTATAAAATTTACAGGAATATACATATATGAGAAACTTAAAATAAAAAAGTCTAACTTTCCTTCAAAAAATATACAACACAATACTGAAAGGTACAATATTGCTTAGTAAAAACAGTGGACCTGATTCACAATTACGGATGGAAGGGGTTTAGAAAGTAATTTGCGTAAGTCCCTTTCACATGTAACATCGGTGCATGCGTCAGTACGAAATCACTTCCATAAAAGGGGCCGGCATTTTATCTTCGCATGCCTATACCCTGTCGTACAGGAGGGGTTAGACATGCTAATTAAGTGCCAGGGGTGTGAAGCGGCAGTTCTGCGCAGATCTGCATCTGTGAAGACACAGATCCATACGATTAATTTAAGGTATGATTCTGGATACTTAAGTGTCCAGAATTCCGTAAGAAGAAGGCAAGTGCCAGGAGCGTGCTTTATAATAGATCTGAATCAGGACCGATGGCCCGTATTCAGACCTCCGTCTTCTGGCGCCGTCCGTCCTTAACTTGCCGATTACCGTTACTGGGCATGCGTAGTAATTATTGTACGCTTGTTACGTAGCGTTTCTTAAAGACCGCGTGTATGCAATCTATGTAGCGAAATGCTACGTAAATAGCTTACAATAATTACTACGCATGCCCAGTAATGGTAATCGGCTAGTTAAGGACGGACGGCGCCAGAAGACGGAGGTCTGTATAGGGGCCGATGTCACTAACTTATAACTCTACATTTTGGGTGCAAATACTTGTAGACTACACATCATTCTGTGGTGTTTTATTTTTTAAGTATACAAAAAATATAAACATTTCAGTAGGTCCACATGATACCAGTACTCCCACACATTAAATTATCTTTCAAGCTACTACACCCCCAAAACACCAGTAACATGTGAGGTGGTTAGAAAAATATATATCACTTACATTAACTGTAGTGTCATCTTGGATCCTCTGAGCTATAGAACTGATGCCATCTGTCTTAATTGTACCATACAGGCTGACAGGAGAAGCTCCTACTTGTTGGCAGTCCACATAGAGAGTTATCATATCACGCCGGACACTCAAGGAAAGTTTGTGCCATTTTCCATCAAACAGTGATTCCACATTCTCAAATGTTGTTACCTTATCTCGTCCTGTAGCAGCTGCATTGTATACATCTACCATATTCATCTCCCCATAAATACTCAACCTAAACTGTTCAGCCCCATTTCTTGATTCAATCTCCCATAGATTCCACCCCTCTTCATTTGTCTTCTCCTTCATTCTGAATGTGGAGACCAGAGAAAATTCCTGTGGCACTCCATAGGGGAAAATCAGCCTATAAATGTGAGACAAGAAAATTAGACATTCACAGTATATTGGTTCCATGGCACTAAAAAAACTATCAGTTTAAAGTATTTTAGGGTATCCACAAATACAGACTTGACTACAAGTAAAAAAAATCTATAGCGGAATATCTGAGCTGTAGTATTACAGAATAATCTATTCAAAGCTTGCAAACCACCTTTTAGTAAAGCATTATAGTAAAACAGGTGGCTTGGTTTATATACTGTTTGGAATGGAGCGCTGGACCATTATTTGTTACTTTTTATTTACATGGTGGTCCATTTTGTCATAGCCATGCCTTTTCCTTAAAAATATACACACATTTCATATATATGTAAAGGAGCACAGCTGTGATAACTTGTTACTAATTATTAGTTAGGATTGTGAACTTGACTATTCCCCATCATGGCTGCTACAATCTTTTTTTTAAGTAAAACGTTTTTATTTGGGTTTTATCAACACGAAGCTCAGACAGATACAGATAATGCGTTCTTACATAGCACAAACCAACATAAGTAACGGTGGAAGTCCCCACTTAGAAAGATGGTCTGCGAAATAGGGCCATAAGTACATACAAGAAAACAAAACTCTTTTTCAGACCAATAACGGTTTGTCCTGCCTTTTATCACATTCCCTCAGACAGAGGGGAATAGTTAATCAAGCTACGAATCATTAAAGCATACCCTGAAGGCTATTAAGTGATTGTATATGAGTCCCATGTGTGTTTACCTGTGCTCTTCTGCCGTCCACCTGTGCCCATCCTCAGTAATTCCTCTGTTCCCTGTGTGAGTGTATTAGTGCCTGGCCTGTTTGTTGGGATTATCTTCCTTTTCCTCACTATCTGTGTGTGAGTTCCTCCACACTGTGTGATTACTATCTAGCACATACTTTTAAAATATTGTGCTTGGGTAATTGGGTCTGTAAACAAGTTTTCACCCCTTTCACTATTTGTGTTAAAGATGCCAGTTAGAGGTGCCAGGGCTAGCTTGATGGTGACTGGGCTTGGTCCGACTATGTAATTTTGACTATTTGTGCTGAAGAGAGTAGGTGCAGGTATCTATGGCTGACAGATAATGAAGGTGAGAGTATCAGCTTTGTGTGGTGGAGTCAAAAGAAAAGTTCCTACCCATGGGGTGGAGGAGTCTCCAGGAGTCAGCCAGATGGACATGAAAAGCGTATTTTACCTTGTGTAATTTCCTTTCTAAATGCTGTAAATGGCCTGTGTATGTATCAAACAACCATGTCAGTGCTTAATTGAGATCACTCCCCAAAATGGTAATGTTCTCAAAGAAGTCAGACCACCATAGTATCTCGACCAGGAATTCTAGTTGCCTTGATTAGATGCATACACATTACCACTGGTAAAAGGAGACCCATATACTTTACCATTCACCAGAATGCATCTGCCTGCTGTTAACCGTCGGACTAAGAATTTAGACATCTTTTCAATGGAATTCAATCCCTTTGCATTGATTGAGGTGATTTCCAAGAGTTATGGGGCCATGGTTGTTGGAGTACAGCATGGTAGTGTGACAATTTAATAGAGGTACTCTGGTAGCATAGCTAAGTAGAGTGGAGGGACCATTTAGAGTGGATGGACCACAGCTAAGTAGAGTGGAGGGACCATTTTTTGGTGCTGCAGAAGAAAGTAGCCCGGTGCTTTTCAAACCAACAAAAAAAAAAAGAGCCAAATAAACAGACAATAAACCACCATTTAGTAAATCTGGTCCTTAATATGGTTGACAAATGATATCTATGATATATTATCATTTGATAAATAAAATCTGAAGTAGCTGAATAGTTTACCGTGATTGTCTTGTAATATGTGCCCTTGATCCAAGCTGATACGCTTTCAAATTATTTTGTGATCCTGTTATGATCCTGACTCCAGAAATACTGGCAATACGGAACTCGTCAATTAAATTTGTTGCTAAGAGGGATAGCAAAT
The DNA here is from genome assembly GCA_011038615.1 of Limnodynastes dumerilii. Lineage (NCBI taxonomy): Eukaryota > Metazoa > Chordata > Amphibia > Anura > Limnodynastidae > Limnodynastes > Limnodynastes dumerilii. Next base: position 57,642 of record WWET01004933.1, read on the forward strand.
AAAAATATTAGAGCAAGAAATAGTTTTAATAATAATTCTAAATAACATCAAAGTAATCAAAATATGTTTTGCTGAAATAATAGTAGCGTAAAAGTGGAAGAAACTTGTTGAAATTATTCTATAATTTATTATCTTAATATTTGACACAGTATGACATATTCAAATGCAGAATAAGATATAAACATAGATGTAGTTATATTAGCTATGAATGGCGGGAGTAGGGTTTGTGCTGTCACACTCCTACAAACAGCAATCTGCTAGCCTATGTGGCTAATGGCAGCAGCGAATGTAGCTTACAGTGCTCATTTTTAGCAGGGTAATTATCCTAAGCACAATGCCAATCAACAATGTGGTAGTTGAATAGCAAAAAGAGGAATGAGGCAAATCTCACTCCTATTGAGAATATATGGCACTGTTTGAAAACTGCAATTCACCAAATCATCATCCAACCAACCCCAACAACCTGAAGCAAAAAAAAAAAAAAAAATAGGCAAAAATAACTCCCAATGTGCAAATATGGTAGCAACTTATTTATTTCTAGATTTTTTTTAATCTGCAAATAATTAATTAGGAGTTTGTAATTGTTTTTTCTAACTGCTAATTTGAAATACTAAATACAATCTGTAATAAAGACAAATCATTTGAATTTTAAATGGGGTTTAGTAATTTTGCACCATTGTAAAAGTGACTTGTTTTGAGGTATCACTGTGTTTTCCCAACTTGGCCCTCAGGGGCCCCTATAACAGTAAAAGGAGACATTGGGCCTGATCCAGAACAACGATGTAGCGCTGAGCGTGCTAACGCTCAGCGTTACATCGCTGACTCCCCCCTGGCACTCCCCCTGTGCGGGCGTATGGCCCCTTCCTTACGCCGGGTGAAGGCTACCCTAGCTTCGCCCGGCGTAAGGAAGGGGCCATACGCTCACACAGGAGCGTATGGCCGCCTAGCCCGCCCCCCTAGCCTCATTTACTTACCTCCCCCCGCCCTCCAGGAGTAACGTGAGCGTTGGGACGCTGGAGGACGTCCCCTCCAGCGTCCCAACGCCGCTACTATGGACGCCCGATCGTAGATCGGGCGTTTCCATAGTAACGCCAGGCAGATGCATGCGCATTTGAGCGACGGCGGCCGTAGCTCAGGATCAGGCCCATTGTCCCTGAGGATCAGATTTGGGAAATAGAGGACCGGATTCACAACAATTTTTTTTACTTTTGTGCCTACTTTTGCAATTCTTGCTACTACGTAGTAACTATTTTACACTATGGGCTGGATCCAGACCTAGTTAAGTGCATGAACTTAGTTACTCCTGGGCTAAGCCATGTTGATTTTAGGGGGAGCCAAGGTAATTGTATTCTTTGCATTCAGGGATATATCTTTGAATTGCTTACTGCACACAGATACTGACCAGCTTTACTATCACACTGTTATTTAGACTTGTTATAGGAAACATCACCTCTCAACTCTAATACTGTTTGCAACAGATGAAATATGACTCCCCTGCAATCAACATGGTTTAGCTCAGGAGTAACTAAGATCATGCACTTAACTAGGTCTGGATCAGGCCCTATCTACGTAACGTCTCATTGTATAGATTGCGTACATGCGGTCTTTAAATACCACATGTATGCAATGAAGCGCTACATAGATAGTGTAAAATAGTTACAACACATGCATAGTCGCTAGAATCGCAAAATTAGGCACGAATGTAAAAGAATTATAGTGTTGTGAATCCGGCCCAGAGTTATTGAACTCCTGTTGTATCAGTAGCACATGTATGCTTAACCAGTGTTTGCTGTGATAAAATTCCTCTCAATGTATGAGGCTCATTGTTGCACATTCAACAATAAGACAGGTAACCATTGTAATGTGGTTGCAATAGTTACAGTAAAATAATTGATGTTCTGATTAAGTTATTAACAAAGTAAACAGTCTACAAAGTCTAGGCTATTTGATAAATGTCTATTGGCAGATATTCCACTATGGCAAACACATTGGTCAGCTTTCTAAAAATTATTTCAACATCTTTGCCAGTGTTTCTACTATTTTCCCTGACAGTGAGTGCCATCTGATACAGATGAAAAGAAAAGTCACTACATAAAGTTTAATAATACTTAATCAGTAAGTAAAATAAATACCATCATCTTGGTAGGAAAGCTCTGGTGCAGGCAGAATATCCTCAGTTTCACTTGGAGTAGTTTGACGGTGATATGGAAGTCTTGTTGTAATTGTAGTTACATCTCTTGCAGCAAAATAGGATTCTGTAGGAGCTGGATAAGGACTTGATTCTTCTGTTACAAGCTGAGTGTCAGGGTAATAGCCAGAAAACGTAACATCATCTGTATAAAGCCCTTCTGGGACATTTGTGCTAGATGGAGTTTTGATTAAGTAATCATCTCCTGATTGATAGACATTATATGGATCCCTTTCATTATCATATTCTTCTGAGTATATCTCTTCCTGGAATGCATTGTCACCTGGTTGTAGAGAGAAAACAAATTAACCAAAGGACTGTGTATTGTAATAAGCATTGATGCAGTTTGTTTTTGTATTTGTATTTCTACTATGTAAAACTTAAAATAAACACAATAAAGAAAAAAAGCATTGGTGCACAACTGAATACAGTATCTCTTATTTTCTATAATGTACTAGATAAATTATGACTGAGAATGTGATTGGTTGCTGATGGTAAGACCATTTTTATAAAGTTTAGTAAATTATGATATGAAGACACATTCACGCAATGTTACAAGCAGGTTGCCATAAGTGTAACCTCTACCATAGTTGGACCACTGATGGCAATATACAGCTCAGGAATAAATGAAATGGTATCATCTAATAACAATATGTAATACCTCAAATGTTTCTACACTTTTTTGGGGGGTACTTATTACATTATACAAATAAATCTTTCTATAGGAACTCAGGACCTGATTCAGAGACTGAAAATAAGAGAGGAAAGTTACTCCTGGGATAAACCATGTTGATTTCAGGGGAATCAAATTTCAACTACTGCAAACAATATTAGAGTTGAGAGGTGGCATTTCTCAGCCCAATTTTAAATATTATATAACTAAAAAGCAAAGATATATCCCTGCATGCAAAGAATATAATTAATTTGACTCCCCCTGAAATCAACATGGTTTTTCCCATGTGTAACTTTTCTCTCTTATCTTCAGTCTCTGAATAAGGTCCTCAGTTCTTTATGACTTGACACCCTGTGTGAGACAATTCAACACACTACACTTCCATTATGGATCTAGATCCTCCAAATTCAGGCTTCCATAAAGAAAATGTTTCAGATGGCATGGCCAAGATGCAATTAGGAAAGGTATTTACATATCCAGACTTTTGCACTATCCCCATTTTAAGTGGGTGTTGTATGGAAGTATTATGGTAGGCTCCAGCTATTGTAACTCTCTTGTGTGCAAAGGGAGTTTGGATACAGTGGAGATCCAACATCTTATCTCTACTACCGTAGCACAGGAGAAGCAGAGGTCTGGATCCAGCCCAAGGCGATTTTTTTCTGCATTATTCCATTTATTATTTTTGAACTGGTATACAAATTATATTTTAACAGATCTGTTGTATGCTTTCAGGCAATATTATTGTTGCAGCTCGTCAGTAAACTAGACTTCTACTGACCATTTTAGTCATTATTTATACTTGCAACACCCTGTGATTGCTGCAATTATAGTAAATGGCTTTTAATATAGTTTAGATTGTTTCCCTTATGTCATATTCCAGATTCCATTGCAGACAAATTAGGGATTATTTCCATACACACCAAACCAGGCAAATATCCCTCATACAGGTCAAAAGGATACTTACATCATAGAAATGTTAGTAAATGTTAGTAATATCTATATATAAAATACATAAAAATATATTACAAACAGCATTTAGCATAAATGCATTCTTTGTATATAGCTTTAAATGTAAATATTGTACTCATTTATAAAAAAAATTATTATAATCTTTGCATAACATGTGGTAAAAATTTTTAGGACTGTATCATGGTAAAATACGTCACTGGATGATTGGTTCGTGTCTGGGATTATAAAGAGACATTATCAATAATGAAGTGTCTCCCTGTAATATATGTTATAAAAACAAATAATGTTATGTATTTTTGTGTTGATGAACACATAATATATTCTTTTTACACTCCTAATTCTTTCACTCTCTCTTTCTCTCTCTCTCTCTCTCTCTCTCTCTCTTTCTCTTTCT
>WWET01004933.1:61881-76881 GCA_011038615.1 Limnodynastes dumerilii
CTTTCCCTTTCTCTTTCTACAAGGACAAAGATAGTAGTTTTGGATTTTGGAGGAATCTATGATTTAAATTGTGTGTCTTTCTTGAATAAAACAAACAAAATAAAAATAAAAGTTACAAGTGGACATTTTGGCTCACTTTTGAAATGGTTCTTTGGATAAACTGGACTAAAAAAAAACAATATAAGCAATCATTTACTTAGGTTCAAATCCAAACTTACTCCAAGGGGGTATTTTGTAATCAATAGGCTCACACAAAAACTCCTTTTTAGTTAGCGTGACTGCAGCATTACCAGGATGGAATTTTGGATCCAGAGGATTTAGATGCATTCTGGTAAATATTTTGATGGCAAAGTGGGACAAAACAGGAAACGTTTGCACTTCCACTTTGTGGTAGAGGGGAGAGATGAAAGGTGTTCAGTAAGGACTGGTTTCACATACAATCCATATGTTAAAGTAGGGGTAAGCTGTCTCCCCTCACCCGTACGGAATTTGTATGCAGCAGGGATCCAACATTGGCGCACTTGCAAATGGAGCACCAACCGAAGAGGTCTGGATCCGGCTTTTAAACATGAAGATTGTACTTTTTTACATGACACAGCCACCCCCATTTAACTAATATACTATAATATATAGTGTTAATATCTCTATGTATTTAGATATGCGTTTATTTACATAAAATAAAAATAGGGGTGGGGTCTTGTAAAAGCGCTAAAACCAGCTGCAGAACACTAAACCACAAAAGGAGGGTCCAAAATACCTCCTAAAAAATATGGAAACAAACAGAATAGTGGTGTACAGTACAGCTGCGCTAGATAATTACACTAAAATAAATAAATAAATAACTTCTAACAATTAAGCGGCATGCAGGAAGAAGATATATTCATGGAATCACTGTAGAAGAAATCTCCTCTCATCCAAGCCAGTGCATATAAAAAAAATGGAAGAAAGGGGTAAAATCAATCAGCATAAAAGATATAAGACTCGTTATAAATCTAAAATCTTGTAATATTTACTGAATAATTCAATTAAAACAGTGACACATAATGACAATAAATAAAGCAGACTGGGGGTAACAACAATCCCCTACCGCAGTAGCACACGAGTCCCAAGGAGCTGCGAGTAATGGACGTCCTAGCAGAGGTGAAAAAAGTCCTAAGGAGTCAGTGGAACGTCGGCTGGGGAGAGAGACACAGCAGCTGCTAACGTGGTCCGGATCCTAAACGCGTTTCGGGCGTCGCCCTTTCTCAATAGTGATCCGATGGTGTCTGTTGCGGGAGACACTTTCAAAAATGAATGGGTGAGTATGCCGATCAACAAAAAAATTGAAAATGGCTGCCTTTTTAAAAAAGAGAAAGCCAAAAAATAACTTTCGGCTGTCTCTACTTCTAAAAGACAGCCCTTGTGCCAAGTACTCCCACTGGAAGAATGTTGGTCAGTTAATCCTGTTAGCATTTTAGTGCCGACAGGTTAACTGTCTGTATTCTAAACATTGACGTTACAAACTACACAATTTCTATTTTCTCTATATACCACTTTTTTTTATCTTTTTCCATACGTGACTGTGCCGCCACTACTAAATGTCCAGAGGTAAACAAACCCACGTGTTAATACACGTGGATTCAACTGCAGACCTCTGTTAACCAAAGGAACATCCCCTTGATACGGGGGATAAATAAACCACCAACATAATAAAACCTGTGTACACATGTGGACACACATGTGGTAAGGGCGATATTCATAAAAGACTGCAGCATTCTAAATACAATCAGAACTAGCAGACCTCACATATATGCAGACATCTACCTAACAAGCATTATTATTATTACATTCCTGTGGACAAAGAAAGATGCAGAGACAAATGTTTGCTAAAATATCAATTTTTTACCTGACTGATCTCCATAATCCTGTCCATCGATGTGACTGAACTGCATAGCAGCTAGTGCAAACACAAACAGCCATGTTGAAATATATTTCCCTTTTCCACACATACCCTGGAATAAAAGACATAGAAAAGCAATGGAACCTAGTAATAATTGCAATGCATTAAATATTTACAATAACAGGAAAAAACAAGATGTTGCACAAAAAAAATTGACACTTGGGGCCTGATCCAGAACTACGCCACCTGTCGTAGTTACAGCGGGCGGCTGCGAAAGATCGGCATTTTTTGACGATCTGCGCATGCACCGGGCAGATGTTGCCTGGCGTAATCCATTTTTCTGGGTGCCCTGGATCGGGCGTCCGTAACTACATAGTAGTTACGAATGAAAGGGAGGGCAGCTCCGTAACTACACTGTAGTTACGGAAGCTAGGCAGGGAGAGGTAAGGAAATTAGGAAGGGAGGACTGGGTTAGAACATTACGATCTTGTGGCCGGCATAAATACATACTGTTATGCCAGTTGAAGTTAGGGTAGCTTTCAGCCGGCGTAACAGTGTGTAATTATGCCAGGCACAGTGGGAGCGTTGGGGGGAGTGCATGCCGATACGTTGTGCGTTAGTACGCACAGTGCATTGGTGTAGGTCTCGATCAGGCCCTTTATGTGTAAATACAAAATTCACTTTTGATAACTATAGTGATACTGTCCTAACAGAAACACAGGAGCAATGTAAATGTTCTCAATTGCCATCTGCTCGATATTAATGGTTTTAGAATGGATTAGTGGATTGACTATTTTAGTATATATATTTTGAATTACACAAAAAACTAAGTAAAAGAAAATAAAATACTTTTAAAATACTGATTGATAGTTTGGTGGGATTTATAGTCATAGTTTGGTTTCTTTTAATGTATGTAAACTACATTGACATTCCAGATTTCCCATAATGCAAATAACAATACCCTTCCTCCAAATACTGAAAAGGGTATGTAGATAGATAGATAGATAGATAGATAGATAGATAGATAGATAGATAGATAGATAGATAGATAGATAGATAGATAGATAGATAGATAGATAGATAGATAGATAGATAGATATACACACAATTAATTCCCAATGAATGTTTCTCTTCCTCAATCCACTGAGTAGTAAGTGGTAAATAGTCAGCAGCTTTCATGTTAAATTGTAATTTAGAATTGAGCTAAGAAACCTTATTGTTATAATTTATTACAGTATATTAATTTTCTTCACAAATTTTCATTTGCAGTAATCTTGGGCCTGATCCAGAGCTACGAAATTGCTGTCCGACGGGCGAATGCGAATTTTCGCCCGTGCGTAAAAACATATACGCCCCTGACACTCCCATTGTAAAGTACCTGCTTACGGCGGCTATACCCTACACTAGGTACTACCGTCGGCCGTACGAATTTTCGCACAAAATACGCAAATCGTACGGCCTTAGCACGCCCATACTGTACAATTTAAATGGCTATCCCCGCCTCCCTGTTGTAAAACGAGCGCCCAGGCGACCGTCGTACTCGCACACCATACGAACGCTATACGCTCATGTCGTCCAGCCGACCGGAAGCTGTCATACTGGGCATGCGCGGTGCGAATTTTCGTACGAAAATACGCAAAAAACGGTCGTACGCTCGCATGAAATCGGCCAATTTCGTAGCTCTGGATCAGGCCCCTTGTATTGAACCCGTTGAATTTGCCTTATGCTCCATGTGGTTACACTGTCTTTTTAACTTGCTTTTGGGTAGGGGGGAAGTTTAGTAATCAATTTGAAGTCCTCATCCTTTTTAGTATTGACTCCTTCCCAGAAATTGCAAACTCATCAGTTTTGCTATGTCTGAACTGCCAGCTCTCAGTTATGCAGGTATTTGTATGGAGCTTGTTATTCATTTCAAGAATTTTGTTTAGAAATCCCCTCCCTTCCCCTGTACTGTCTTTAGTTGAAATCAGCAGTGTACATTTCAAACAAACCTGTATTTCTGCATATGATTGCAGAGAAATTTTACTCAAATTAACTGGTGCAGTACTATTATTATTATTATTGTTTTTTTATTTATAAGGTGCCTGCAGCGCCATAAAAAATACAACAACAAAATACATATAGGGTAGGGATGGACAGCATAGTACAAAATAAAATACAATCTAAATATAAAAATATCACAAAAATACAATAAAGAGAAGCAAGCACAGGCAGCAAGGCAAAATGCACAGTGAGCTTAAGAAGGAGCCACTAGGTGGGGATGGGGTAAAAGGGTAGCAGAGTGGGATACGATAATATGAAGTGAGGGGGGAGTATTGGAGGAGGGAATAATACTAGGATGGAGGGCCCTACTCATGTGAGCTAACACACTAAGTGGGAGGGATGAACTTACAGAAGACATAAGGAGGGGGAAGGAAGTGGACTGCTGGTGTGAGCTGAGGAGAGAGGGAAGAAAGGAAAAGGGATAGCTGTAGGATGCAGTGAGGATGTTAAGTGAAGGAGGGGTAGGCTAGTCTGAACAGGTGCATTCTGAGTGAGCACTTGAAGACCTGCAATGTGGAGAAGAGTCTGACTGAAAAATAGAGATCATTCCAGTACAGAGGTGCAGCACGGGAGAAGTCCCGGACAAGGGCATGAGATGTGGTGATCAGTAGGGAGGTCAGACATCGGTGGTTAGCAGAACGGAGGGAGCAGGAAGGGGTGTGAATGTTGATGAGGGAAGAGAGGTAGGAAGCAGTGGATGAGGAGATGGCCTTAAAGGTGAGGGTTAGCACTTTAAAGAGAGGTCTGAAGTGGACAGGAAGCCAGTGGAGGGTTTTACATAAAAAAGAGGCCAAGGTAGAGTGGCGTGAGAGGAAGATAACCCTGGAAGCAGCATTGAGTATAGATTGAAGAGGGGCAAAATGGATGAGCAGGAGACCAATGAGGAAGAGGTTACAGTAGTCGAGGCGTGATATTACTATAGAGTTGGAGGGTTTTGGTAGCTTCATTGGTGAGGAAGAGACAGATGCATGCAATGTTGTGTAGGTGGAAACAGCAAGAATGAGAGACGGCACGGATGCGTGGTATAAAGGAAAGTGAGGAGTCAAGGATGACACCTAGGCAGCGAACTTGGGAGGATGAGGAGACAGAGGTATCACCAATTGTTATGGGGATGGAGAGGGAGGAGGAAATTCTAGGGGGAGAAAAAACAATTATTTCCGTTTTGTCCATATTCAGCTTGAGGAAGCGTTTGGCCATCCATGTGGATAGGGATGCAAGGCACTCGGATATCTTAGGCAGAAGAGAGGGGTTGAGGTCAGGGAAAAGATAAATTTGGGTGTCATCAGCGTAGAGGTGGTAGTTGAAACCAAAGGTGCTGATGAGGTTACCCAGCGAGGAGGTGTAAAGGGAGAAGAGGAGGAGGCCAAGGACAGAGCCGTGGGGGACACCAACTGGGAGTGGAGAGGGGGATAAGCTAGGTGTGGAAACAGAGAAGTTGCGGTCAGAGAGAGATAGGAATAAAACCAAGAAAGATCAGTGTCAGTGAGACCAAAAGAGCCGAGGGTTTGAAGCAGAAGAATATAGTCAACAGTGTCAAAAGCAGCTGACAGATCAAGAAGGACGAGGATGGAGTAGTGGTTCTTGGATTTGTCAGATAACAGATCATTGGTCACTTTGGTAAGACAGTCTCAGTAGAATGGAGGGGCCGGAAACCAGATTGGAGGGGGTCCAGAAGAGAGTTGTCAGTAAGATAGCTGATAAGACGTTGGTAGACTAAGCACTCAAGGAGTTTGGAGGTGAAGGGGAGAAGGGATATAGGTCGGTAGCTGGAGGGGGATGTAGGGTCCAGATTAGGTTTTTGAGAATGGGAGAGACAAGGGCATGCGTAAAAGAGGAAGGGAAGATACCAGATGAGAGGGAAAGGTTGAAAAGGTGGTCTAAATTATTATCGTTTATTTATAAGGCGCAACAAGGTGTCCGCAGCGCCGTACAAAATACAACAAAATACAGTACAGACGTACATGGTAGGGATGGACAGCATAGTATAAATTAAAATACAATATGACTATAAAAATATCACAAAAGGGAACAGGCAGTGGGAGATAGGTGTTTGAGAAGGTATGAGGAAACAGGACAGCTGGAGGGTGGTGAAGATATTATTAGGGAGTGAATTTCTGCGCTTGTCATAGGATGGAAAGAAGAAAACTTAGGAAGGTTGCATAAAAGGGGAGTGAAGGGTTGGGGAGGAATGAAGGAAGCAGGGTGGAGGAGATGTCATTTCTGATGAAGATAATTTTGGATAAGAAGTAGGAGGCAAAGTTGGAAGCAGAGATAGAGGGTGGAATGGAAGGCGGGGACGGAGAAAAGAGTGTTAAAGGTAGCAAAGAGGCAAAAAGAAAATTTGCTTGGCTTGGGCAAGGGCAGAGCATTAAGAGAAAAGGATGAATTTAAAGTGGAGAAAGTCAGCAAGGCAGCATTGTTTGAGGAAGTGTGTGACCTCACAGGGCCATGGTTTGGGGTTAGATGCAGGAAGGGGGGAAGGCAGAGTCAAGGGCAGAGGAGAGGGTGGTATTTTAGAGGGATGCGGCTTGGTTGGGGCAGGAGAGAGAGAGGTAAGAGGAGGTTGTCAAGGGAGGAGGAAAAGGCAGGGATGTCGAGGGTGCTGATGTTCTGTCTAGTGAGGACCCTATTGGGTTTAGGGGGGGGGGAGGCAGGTGAGTTGAGGAAGTGGTGTTCAGAGAGAAGAAAAGAAGAGATGCAGAAGTCAGTCAGAGTGCAGTGGTGGGTGAAGATGAGGTCAAGGGAATGGCCCTGTATGTGGGCAGGGGAGGTGGTCCATTGAGTCAGGCCAAAGGATGAGGAGATAGAGAGAATTTTAGAGGTGCTGGAGTGGGAAGGCTTATCAATGGTGATGTTGAAGTCACCCAAGATAATGGAAGGGAGGTTAGAGGAGAGATAGTGGGTGAGCCAGGCAACAAAGTTCTTGAAGAACTGTGAACAAGGGCCCAGGGGCTGGTAAATGCCAGTATACACTGTGACTGCATTCTCACAGCATTAGCAGTGTCACTATATTGTTAAGCTGTGTACACACACTTACAATTTACGCTGACTCCTGACAAAATGGTCAGATAGCCAGGGAAATCACAAAGGGCCTAATTTACAAAAATCGCTTTTGAATCTCTAGCCATCGCGGCGATTTTGCTGCAATTTTTTTGTAAAAATCGTGGCATTCACTAATTCGCGGTTTTTGTTAGCGATTTATAATTACTGCCAATGTTCAGTGATTTTTACATGGAGAAATCACTGTGCATTTATGTTTAAAAGCACAGTGATTGCCCATGGAAAAAATCGCCGTAGATCCTTGTAACCCTTACAATGCAGACGCAGATGGCACTATGAGGCATATCAGGGCCATGTTTTTCAGGCCATGCTGTGCCTTATAGTACTATAAGCATCATCATGGCAAGGGTTAAAAGCATGTTACATATGTGTAAAATAAAATGTATGGTAAAAAAAACACATTCTATACATTAATAAACATTACATACACAATCATACATTAAACTGATATAATGTGTCTCCCTTTGAATTAATTAAACTACAGGTAGCGACTCTGTACTAAACCCCTATGTGTAATGTGTGTCTTAGGTGTAATAAATATTAAAATGCATTATTAAGTCACCGTTCTGCAGTCATCTATCTTAGGGATAATTTGCTAGTAGATCGTGATATTTTGATAGATGTTCTTGTCCACTTGCTTGTAGATCGCGATATCTTGATAGATGTTCCGGTCCACTTGATTGAAGATCTTCAGTCTCTTCTTCTGGGTCTTTATGCCGCTGCAGTTGTGTCCTCCTCCTTCCTCTTCTGGGGTTCCGTGGCTACTGAACATTCTGTCACTAGAGGTCCCCTTTTATAGTATCTATGACGTCATATCACAATCTACAAGCAAGTGGAACATCTATCAAGATATCATGATCTACTAGCAAGTGGACCAGAACATATATTAAGATATCATGATCTACTAGCAAGTTGACCGGAACATCTATCAAGATATCACGATATACTAGCAAGTCATCCCAAGATAGATGACTGCAGAACAGTGAGTTAATAATGCATTTTAATATTTATTACACCAAAAACACACATTACACATAGGGGTTTAGTAAAGAGTGGCCACCTGTAGTTTAAGTAATTCAAAGGGAGACACATTATTTCAGTTTAATGTATGATTGTGAATGTAATGTTTATTAATGTATAGAATGGTTTTTTTTACCATACATTTTATTTTACACATATGTAACATACTGTAGCATGCTTTTAACCCTTGCCATGCTGACGCTTATAGTACTATCTGTGTCTGCATGATAAGGGTTTTAAGCATGCTGCACATCACTTTTTAACTAGGAAAAACAGATGTCAAAGATGTTGACATGTTTTTCAGCTAAAGTGTGTGTCGCTTTCAATGAAAGCGCCACACACAGAAGGCTTTTTTCTATTAGACACTTTCAGGACAAACAATTTTGTAAAATTGCCTTTAGTGAATCTGGCAATTCCTATGTGTTGCATGGCAAACATCTGGACGATTTGTTGTCTGCTATGTTTGCCATGTCAATTTTGCTAAAGGCTAAAGTCCCGGGACTTTGCCTCTAGTGAATGTGGTGATGGCATAATCGCCAGCAAAGTCCCGGGACTTTGGTCATTTTTAGCAAAAGTGACCTTAGTAAATGAGGCCCAAAGAGTGTACACACCCAGGCCAAGCTCCTGACTGCACTGTGCCATTAAAATGGGATCACTACAGTGTGTGTTGGGTTGTCTAAATCGTTTTCCTGATCAAATTGGCACAGCATACACAAAATACAATTATCTGGCCTATCAATTATTCTCTCAATATTTATATAGTGTGTAAGCAGCATTAGGTTTCTTGGTGAATTATTTTAAGCTCTTGCTGTAACTTCTTAAAAATCCTTTAATACTTTTGCTTCTCACATGATTTACTTCTACAACATTTACTGTATGTTGTTGCTCAGATTTATTTCTGTTTCAGTATTCATATAGATATTCTGCCTGCTTTCCCTGAACAGAACATATATATCTGTGTAGGTATAAAAAGGTTGGAACACAATCTCCAAACAAAGATCAAAAGACAAAACATAGATGATTGAATTATGCACTACAAAATTTTTTTTTTACAAAAGTGCACTAAATAACTATTTAAGGAGCATTATAAGCAAACCCACATAAGGCGTGCAATAGAAATTAGAGCAACAGTATAAGGACCAGATTTACTAAGCTGCGGGTTTGGAAAAGTAGAGATGTAGCAACCAATCAGATTTTAGCTCTCACTTTCTTTTTACATACTAGAGAATATCAACTTAAATCTGATTGGTTGCTATGGGCAACATATCCACTTTTCCAAACCCACAGCTTAGTAAATCTGGCCCTAAGTGTTAAGGATAGAAGATATAAAACTTCCATGTAAAGGTGTATCCACTATAAACATAAAATATTGATGATTTAGTGATAATAAAAATAAAGTATTTGACTTCCAGTGGCCAGCGCACAGAGATGGCCGCGTTATAGCTCGGCTCCTGGCGGGACGCCTCTAAATCTATTGACATTGAGAAGCTATCTTGTTCCCTGGACGCCTATTCAATAGATTAGATGTCTCCATTTATCCCCGAAGTCTACCTCCAAAGTGGGAGGCCTGCAGATCCGCATGGAGAGCATCCCCCTCATTCCCTAGAGGGGAGTTCTTTTGACCCTCTCAGCGGGTGTCAATGTCAGTGGATGTAAAGTGCTCCATTCCAGGAAGAGCCCAACCTACAACTCTTGTTGACCCATGGTAGCAGTCCCTGGGAGGCAGGAGCGCTATTTTGTCAGGAGGAGGTCCTGTTGAGGATTTTGTTAGGAGGAGGCCCTGTGGTGGATGAGAGACCACTACGCAGCATATTACTCAAGTGCTCCTAGAGTACCTAGGAGTGTTCATATGTTGGAAGTTATTCTTCTATTTAATCAAGGTCCTTAGGTTTCAGCGGGAGATACTATATTGGACTGTGGCTGGATATTGTTTGTGACTAATGCGCCATTTTATTATTGGGCTGACTTGGACCACTGTAGGATTAATAGAACCCCACCATCCTCATCACACTCAACAAACCACGTTGGCAATTGGCTTATATTGGAAGCTTTAATAGGTGTGTATATTGCCATTCGGATTTCACCACCCCGCGGTATCTGTTGTGACCCATGCCTGGAGACTTATTCAGCAAATACAGCACCCTGTATTGGACATCACTATCGGTGGAACTCTCCAGTATGTTAATTGCACACACCATTGCCAATGCCCTGAGAAGAAAGCAACATCAACAGGCAGGAGCTTATCGTCACAAGACTGAGCCCTAACAAATACACGAGCTACCTGATATTTAACAACTCCTTTTTTGCTCCTTTTGGACTGAGCAACATCGCTGTCCAAAAGGAGTTTAGAAAATGGGGATTGTGCACATTGTGCATTTAAGTTCATATCTTGCACTTAAAGACTATTCTACTGCTAAAGATTGTGATTGTTTGTACGACCTTTCCATCAGGGGAATTTTATGCCAACAACTTCTTTCTTAAATGGTTGAGGTAAGATGACCATGCCCCAACCCACACCACATTGCGGCCATGGCGCTGTCCCAAGGTAAACTCAGACATCTTACCTAGGCGTCTATTTATAAAGATCATTATAATGTGATAGTGCCAGTTTTCACTTAATTTTAATGCGATAGTGCCAATTTTGAAGTCTAGCATATTTACAAAATGCCGGAGCGGAGTTTTATACTCCGCTTCCAGCGTAAGACTAAGACCAGCTTATGTTGGCGTTAGTGGTAAGTATTCCGGCGATGTCCCCATATACCCCTCTTTTCCTCCCCCTAATAGCTGTTATTAGGGGGAGGAAAAGGGGGGTATATATGGGGAGACCACCGGAATACATAAGAATATTGCCCGAGTAAAAAAACAAAACAAAAAAAACTAAACATTTATTTTAATAAGTAAAAAAAAAATTATAAAATAGAAAAAATAAGTAAATATTATGGAGTACACATAAAGCTTGGCACATAATTCGGCACAGACAAAAACTAAATTATTTTTTCACCACTCACTTAACACTTCTAACACCTCGATTTCTACGAGGGTATGGCATCTTATTATCCCTTCATGATCTGGAGGGTGGGGGGTATAACCGATATAGGTTCCCTTGTTAAGAAGACAGCTAAACACCCCCTTAGTTTTATTGAAGTCTATGACAAATCTCAGACGTTGCTTGCATTCCCAGTGGCATACTTACAGGCCTATCATTATATAGATGAGGTGCACCCGCATTTTAGCAATCATGACTGGGATAACCCTCTTAATAAACGGCTTAATAAGGCCCACCCACCCAAAGGGGTACCTCATACAATAATGATTTCCTGAGAGATGGTATTGATCATGATACGATGAAATCTGGATTCATACAGTGGTGCACTTCCTAATGTTACAACCCAGTCTTTATTAAAAAATCTTCGCTTCAGATTCATGCCCATAAATACCTATGTAGAAATGTTTCTCAGCCTTTTCCATCACACATACTTATCACCTGTTAGAAGATTTATAATGGGTAATATTTCTTCTGCTAATTGTCTTAGATGTAACCAGTCGGAGGCGATCTTTTTTATTGTCTGGAGCTGCCCAATAACATGAAGCTTTTGGTTGAGGGTTGATAAGTTTGCGGAAGATCACCTAGTTAACTACATCCCCTAAATGGGCAATCTTCGGTATAATACTTGAAGGACAGAGAATTTGATGCGGGGAGGGGGGGGGGGATATTACTTGCAATTAGTGCTGCAGACCACAAATCTGTTTTGCACCTATGGTTACACCAAGAAGCGCTCCAGTTTCTTTATTTAAAGAAAAACTTTTTTTATGCTTCAAGATGGAGTGGGCAGAGACCACATTAACTAAGGAAAAATCAACAGAACACTTATTTGATGTCTGAGAGACCTATATTGATACATTACCAATTGAACTTGAGACAAATTCATATCAGCTTTCACAAAACTATTTGGTATTTGTCTCGAGAAATGGCTAATGACCCTCCCATCTTACTGGGTTGGGTTTTTTTTTTGTTCTGGGGAAATAATGGAGGATGCCTACATTGAAAATGTAGGAGATATTATGGGCCCAAACTACTATGTCACAGTCTTTAGCTCTTAATAATTAATGTTGTGATTACAGTATTGTTTAATGCTATGTAACTGTCAGTTTGTTTTGAGAACTGTTCATCTTAAATGTCTTGTACAATTGCAAATTATGCACTGAATAAATGAAATGTAAAAAAAAGTGTTTATCCAGATGTTAGCTTTTCATCAGGTTAAAGAGCAAAATACAAAGGAGACCTCTACTATCACAGCAACATTTTAGTTGACTGCTAGTTTCTAGTTTTAAAAAAAACCCACATGTATAATTCCAAATTTCAAAACAAATTGAGTGTAGTAGCAATCAGATAACCACTATTTAACAACTAGATGAATAGGGGCACCCTTTTAAATGATCATTATGATATGATTTATTTTTGGTGTATATGTTGGTACATTTACATGTCAAATGTATTAAAGACACATGAGGGTGTCTGTTCCAAGATAAACAATAAACATAAGGAAAATGTCTTATCTTTGTAAGCAACACATTTAATAACAGCATTTAAAAACATGGACTGTTTTGTAAAGATTATATCATATTATCTGCAAGCAAGGCAATGTGGATGGGGGAAAGCCAACAAACGAAATGTTAGCTCCAGGTTTTTATACTTTTATGCTACTTTAAATAAAATGTGTTGTTTATAATAGATTTGTTCCTTCCTGTATCTAATCTCAATACAGAAAGCCTTACAGCACACTTCTACAAAGACAGTCAGAAGTCTATTTTTCATGGCATTCTACAGAACTGATAAGCACAAATGAGACAGCATGAAATACAGAGCAGCAGGATAGAGGTGGTTTAGAGAGGGGGTGGTCTTAGTGAGAGGGGATGAGGGTGAAAGCAACCACCGCACTTTATGCGTGAGATAAAGAGATTAAAGTAAGAGTATGAAGGGAAAATGTAAGCGCTGGGAGCGGGACTGAATGTTGTAGAGGGAAGAGTGTAATCAAAGATGTTACCCAGAGTAACAAAGATCATTTGTGAGAAAGTAGTAATAGCAATAAATAAGTAGAATAAGAACCTTGCATATTCGTTCGTAAAATTTACAAATGAGTAATTCTATATATAATTTTTTATTGTTATTTTTATTTTATTGTTTAAAATGGTTTTTTTTTATTTGTTTATTTATTTTGTATTAATATGCACACATGTCGTATTCCTGTGGTCTTCCTATACCCCCCCCCCCTTTTCTCCCCCAATAACAGCTATTAGGGGGAGGAAAAAGGGGGAGGAAAATGGGGATATATGGGGAGTGATATATAGTATCGGTGCGGATTGTTAAAATCCACACCAATACTTTGTAAATTCAGCAATCAGCAGGCCTGCATTCATTAGAGTGGGCCAGTGATTGGGGGAACAATGCTAATGATCGCCATGGGTTCTATGTAAATGGTAATGCCTTCATTTTCAGAAGATAAAGACCGTTTTCAGGTGAAAATGGTCTTCATCTCATGAAAATGAAGGCATCGTCGTTTTGTAAATGGACCCAAAAGTGCTGAGACACAGTATTTGGCTGAAATACATGTTGATACAGGGGAGGAAAGAGGAGTGGTCAGGTTACCTTGTAAGGGAAGAGTAAGGTAACTGGAGTTGATGAGCAACAGAAAAGGGGTAGTTATAAGGTTAGATGTAATGCAGAAAAGAACAGCGATCAGCGATGGATTTTGCAAGATCAGTAAAGTAAAGAATGGTTATGGCACAGAAAGTAGAACCAGGGAATGCAGACAGGTTGGAGGTGAAGCACACAGGCAGGTTGACCTAAGGCAGCTGAGGATAAATTATGCACCAACCAGAATAAGGACCCAGGAGGTAAGGCCATAAGCCGCTGCGGAGGATATCATATGGATTTTCTGATCCAAAAGTCCAATTGTAGGATAGCAGGCACTCCTGCTCCCCTACATGCGGATACTAAATCCACATGCAGGACCCCGACCCTAAGTATTCCGCACGGAAACCCATCTGTGCGGAATACTGCATTGTACGTGCATGTGCAGTACCATTTTTATGCTGACTTCCATTTGTAATGTACAGAAGTTGGCAGACTTACTTAACTATGGATCAGGGCCATTGGATCCAAATATAGCCAGTTCTGAACAGCAGCTGGCTTACACTCAAAGATGCTCCATTTATGCTTCATGTAATCTCCATTTCTTGTGAGAAACTAAAATAGCCAAGTGACCACTCACAAATGGCATTGAAAGCCTTCGTTTTATTCGCCAGTTAAAATCTCATTAATTTGGCATGTATTATAGATTATACTGCTGTAACACTAAGATAGCTAAACTCTCAAATAGTCGGTATATACGGTTTAAGGTAGTACTGATGAAAGGATATAGGACAATGGCAACTGGAATAAAAGAAAAATAAACTGTGCATTATCTATTTCCAAACAATATGCTTGCTCCTAAAATAATAACATTGGACCGTATTCACAGTTAAGAGTGAGTTAGATGCAGCCAAATCCGCAGCTAACTCACTCTTTCTTCCCCTAACCCGCCCCACGTCCTTAAGTACCTTATGGAACTTACAAGTGCCATAGAGCTACCTTATCTAACTGTGCAATGTCCGTATGAACATTGCTTCTCCCCCCCCCCCCCCCCCGTGAACATTGCTCCTCCCCGCCTCCCCCCCCGGCTAATCTAAATCCCCCCCCTCCCACTTATTCCTAAACACCCCCGAGGCGGCATTATGCCGCCTTTTTCAACTTAAAGTACTCTGTGAGGTCTTTAAACGCCGCCACACGCAATCTACATAACAAACTGGTCCGTAGATAGCATAAATGACGTACTATGCATGCGTAGTAGGTCATTTCGGTGAAATACGCACTTAAAAAGCACAAGTTTCTTCATTCTGAATCAGGCCCATTATCCGACTTCTGCAAGATGCTTGTGGAAGTCAGGTGATTTTTTGGC
>WWET01004933.1:78366-93555 GCA_011038615.1 Limnodynastes dumerilii
AGTAGTTTTGTTTTTCCAGCTTTTTTTTTTTAATTAGTCATCTAAGTCCTATGGGTGGTTGCAAGAATACAATTAGAATTGGACCTCAACAATTCAAGCCTGTGACTTCAGTAAGGATTCAGCAAACACAAGCCGTATAATACAAAGTATTCAATGTCCTGGGAACTAGAAAGTGAGACTGTTCACCGGAATATGTGAAATACTCACACAGGTGTAAATCATATTCAAAAGGTTCCTATTGTTCCTAAACTACCTATTTATATTAGCTTTGGTTTAAACAGTGGAAACATTGATGCCAGATAATGAAAATTTGTTTTACAGTTTATTTTCTCATTAACATAATATGTCATTGTATTTTTGTAATCAAAATATTACATCTAATACAGTACACTTGGGCCCTTTCTCCTTTACACACAATTTACACGTCTACAATATAATAATATTCATGCACAAAGTTAAAAAGAAAAACTAGTTTCAAATCTGAAGACATTTGAGGAGCACTTGTCTCAAAATTAGTTATAAATAGTATAACCTCATAATGTAAATTATATTAAAAAAAAATTTGCAACATTTTGTACTTTGGACATAAAATTATAACAAAATTTAAATTACAAATCTGAATTATAGATAAAAAAAAAACCACCAGAAAAATATTCAAATGTCCTTTTGTGATAATTCACAAATTTTACAAATATTACTTGTAACATGGAAAAAAAACCCAGTGTATCATGATAATATAAATATATAAAGGCAGAACACAATACCAACTTTTAAGCTACTCTTATTAACATATTTAATATACCTACATCATCAAATTATGTTTAAATGTTCCTTGAATAAATAAATCCACATGCGATAATTTAACAATATTTTGGTTTATTACTTACCTTTACAATTTTCAACGAGACCATGAGTTGCACAGAAATAAAAAAAACTTGCTTCAAAATTTTGGTACTATAAACCTTAGACTTCTATTCTATTCTATATTTGTAAGTCATGCTACTAATAAATTATGTTGCTCTATATCCTTAAAGAAAACTTTAACCAACTCCCCTGAGCTTGGAGATACAGGTCTTTACTGCAGCATGTGAAAGGCCCTCTGCAATGCATCGAGTGTCTGCCGAGCTCATAGGTTCAAGAGCACCCAAACTGGTGAGAAATACCTGACCTAAGAAATGCAAATAACTCTACTTATAGTATGCTTCCAATGTTAGTCCTTCACTCAAATTCCTATAATTTATGAGATGGCACAGCCATGTGAAATATCATGTATCTCTAATAGTAGTACCTGCTAAAAAATAAAGTGCTATAGAAATTCAGTACGTAACAAAAAAAACGAAAAAAAAACAAAGCCTACTAATTCAAGATTTTAAATTCATAAAGTGCCTACAAAGTGTTAATATTATTCACCAATTTTTTGCATTCACATGACACCCTTTGAAATTTTCTATGACATCACTAAGTAACCATTAAATAATAAGTAAAGTCTCTACTTTATTAAAAAACTAAATTAAACAATGGTAATGAGAAAAAACATTCTGACTTTGGATGAGACAGACTTCTGAACAAACAGGTAAATCTGTATTGCTAGGCAGCACACTCCGCGGATCAGAATTTTACCACTACCATGGGTAGAATTTCAACAGTACAGTGCAGTACAGAAATTGCCAGATGCAGAGGTCTACAGAGGAACGCAAAAAGAGGATTTTTTGTTACTCATCATTAAATCCATTTCTCTGAGTCCATTGGGGGACACTGCCATACAATAGGGTAGAGTAGGTGGTCCTGAGAGTTAAGGCACTTTAAGCTGTAAAGTGTTAAACTGGATAATCCTCCCCTACTATACCCCTCCCCCTAGGGAGAAGACCCAGTTTTATAACAATAATAAGCCCAAGGAGAGGGCATAACTAGGAACAATTGATTAGTGTTATTAAGAGACAACAAAAACTTAGAGCAAGGGTGGGAGCGCAGTGTCCCACAATAGACTCAGAGAAACGGATTAAACGGAAAGTAACAAAAAATACTCTATTCTTTGGCATCCATTGGGGGACACTGCCATACAATGCAAACATACCAATGCTGCCCCTAAGGGAGGGAATGCTCTGCAATAGCTGTGTTCAAAACTTTGCATCCGAAATGGACATCCTGAGATGTGAAAACCTATAGTTTGTGATTGTGTGGACAAAAGATCACGTCACGGTCCTGCACAACTGGTTCAACCGAGGCACCCCAATGTGTTGCTCACGAAGCACCAACTGCTCTAGTGGAGTGAGCCATAAGGCCTCCTGGCACAGTTTTGTATGATATAACATAAACTGTAGCCATAATGCACCCAGAAAATATGACCCTTGAAGCTGGCCAACCATGCATCGCACAGAATAAAGAGGACAAATGTCCTGTGAATGGTGGTTTACATAACGAAACTCAGGCAACATCCAGCAAATGCAAGGAAGTATGAGAGGACTGAGAATGTAGAGAAAACACACTGGAACCACGATCTTCTGGTTCAAGAGGAAATGAGAAACCACCCTAGACATAAAAGACATTGGGCCCAATCCTGGATTAAGTACGACAGGCAAATTACGTATGCGCTGCATGCGCACAACCATCTTACGACATCGTAATGGTTGGCGTATGTGACATACGTTATGTACGCTGGCTGTTACGTAAAATGGGCTATCCCCCCTTTTACGACAATCGTATATCTCCACCATGAAGGGAGAAATCAACATTTTAATGAGGGGACGGGGTGGGGAAAGCCCCGTTAGGGTGGAGTGCGGTGGGCGTGCACTCCCCACCACGACCATGGCTGTAAGGCACACGTAGGTCAGGATCCAGCCCATTGTGCATAAATCCGCCTTAACCTCGTGGAAAATCAAGAGGGGGGTTTACATCTCAAAGCCCCTAATTTTGAGACGTGTCACGGAAATGGCCAGTAAGAAAACCACCTTCCTGGTGAGATATCTATGATCAGTGGACTGTAGGGGCTCAAAGGGCTGTTTGAAAAGCACCTGTAACACCAGATTTAGATCCCATGGTTCAACGAGGTGAACAAAAGGGGCTGAACATGCAAGACTCCCTGCAAAAAAGTCTGTAGACATTGGAAAAAAAAAAAAAGAGTGGAGAAAAGTGCATCTTTAGCGATGCTAAATGCAAACCCCTTTTGTAACCCTGCCTGTAGAAAGAAAGATGATATGAGAGAATATATCTGCACACTCTGTAGTAATTTGCTACAGAGGTTTTCTGGCTGTGATTATAGATTTAGTAACTTCCAAAGTGAATCCCCTGGACTTAATTAAGGTTTCAGTAAATGCACCGTCAAAGTCAGCTGACTTAAATTGTGCAGAAGAGATTTTTAAGGGTTTGTTGAACAGAAGAGTTCCAGATGACTGAACCCCACCAAGGAAAGCCTTGCGTCTGTGGTGACCATGGTCCATTTTGTATGGACCGACCCCTGGAGAGGTGTCGGATTAGCCACCAACTGAGAAATTGTTGGGCTGCCTCAGACAACCTGAGGAACTGTCTGTGCAGATGAAGTGGAGACCTGCACCACTTGTGTGGTCTCACTGGAAAGTCCTTGAATGAAGCTGAGCATATGAAACGGCTTCGAAGACTGAAGACATTGTTCTCAGAAGCTTGATACAGCATAGCATATACCCCTGCCCTCTTTCAAAAATTGCTCTTGAAAACTGCAGAGATCTTGTTCTCCAGCAGGACCACCCTCTGAAGACCAGTGTCGAGGAATAGACCCAGAAATCCATTTGTAGAGTGGGAAATATTATTTTGGAAGGTTGAGGATCCAAGCCTGTGCTTCCAAGAAACCTATTGTTAGTATTAAGTGACGAAGAAGAACAAAATGGTAAGGAGCTTTGAATAGCCAATCATCAAAGTAAGAGATGACATTCATCTCCCTGGGTGCATAATCCTGGTGAACACAACTGGGGCTGTAGCTAAGCCAAAGTCAAAAATTGCTCTTGAAAACTGCAGAGATCTTGTTCTCCAGCAGGAGCACCCTCTGAAGACCAGTGACGAGGAATAGCCTGTGCTTCCAAGAAACCTATTGTTAGTATTAAGTGACAAAGAAGAACAAAATGGTAAGGAGCTTTGAATAGCCGATCATCAAAGTAAGAGATGACATTCATCTCCCTGGGTGCATAATCCTGGTGAACACAACTGGGGCTGTAGCTAAGCCAAAGCCCTGACGGGTAGTGATCTCTGTTGATGTCCTTCCCATATAGGTACAAGAAGGTGCTACAAACTGACCCTGTTGCATCGCAATAACCCACCTATGGTCTCCATTTTGAATGATGCCTTTCCACTACAAAATCCTAAACTTGTTTCCAGAGGAACAGATACAATCACCCCCACCAAATGAAAATCCTGAAAGGATTTTAGGAGGGCCGAGTGCCTGAGACTGCAAAATGGCAGGTCTGCTAAGGTATAGATTCCAACATGCATTTGGAATCGGCATCTACTGATACCATACGCAGCGCCTAGCTGCAAAAATAGGAGCAGCTTGAAATTTATAGATGTAGCATTTAACGATGCCTACAAAATCATAAGCCTTTCTAACGCAAAAAATATAAGCTCCTCTCATGGCTTATTGCTGTAATCCCTTGACTAAATCGCCTGCCCACACCTGTATAGCTTTATTAACCCAGGCTGTGGATATAGCTGGTCTAACCAGAGTATGTATAAGCAGTGCGTAATAAAAAGTCACATTCTTATCAGTGGCATCCTTGAGGGAAAACAGCACCCTGCACTGGAAAGACCATAGCTTAGTTAAGTGGGCAATAGGATGATCGACTATGGGAGAAAGTTCCAATTTTGCATATTCCTCTCCTGTTGCGTCTCCGTCGGAAGTTCTACCACTACGCTATAGCCATTTCCCCAAGGGATACAGGAATTTAAATTTAGATGGCACACTAAATTTTTGATCAGGATTCTGCCAAGCCTCTGCAAGGAGCTCCAAAATTTGAGAGGGAGGAAAACATATACTATAAACATATGCTGTCTAAACATTAATTCTAGACAATATAAAACAGTAACACACAGCAGGGGAAAGTGTGTGTGAGGAAACCATAGGCACCAGAAGTTTATGGGAGGAGATGTCCGACAGTAGAAAACTCTAACTTACACTCCCATGAAAAATGGATAACGCCCTCTGGTCCCAGTATATCCACACAAGCTGCCATACTAACTGCAGCCTACAGCTGTACTTTAATTCGAGAACTGTCTATGGTTGAGGTCTTTCCAAGTGTTCTCAACACCTTCTCGGCAGCAGGGGAAGGGGGACCGATGGAACAAGCAAAAAAAACAGCACAACTCCAACAGCTGACCCTTTGCTCCTAGCAGGCCCTCTGTCACAGATAACGACCATTTATATGAATAAATGGCTGATAATATCTGTAAACAAAAGGTTTTATTTTTATTTATTGACAGAACACACTAACATAAAGCCTAAGCATAAAGCAAGAGTGTAAAATAGGAAACAACCCTAATGTAAATAGGTAGAAAGAGAACACTCTGAAAGGGCACAAAAGGGGAGAGAGGAGAGTGTGGGAAGAAATGAGCGCTATAGATTCACATCAGAATAATGTTTGGGGAGATTTCCAGAAGGAAAAATCTCCTCTCCTTGCTACTCACAGTTCCTGAGGGAAATGGATGTCCCCCAATGGTTCCCAGCTCCTCTCTGCCTGCTCACAGAGTATGCAGCGTACAGCTGTACTTTCCATAGAGAAGAACTGGCTATGGCTGTGGTCCCCCCCTTTCCAAGTGTTCTCTGCACAGCAGACCTTCTCGGCAGTGCGGGTGAAAAGGGGACCGGACTGCATATGCAGGCTGCCGGATTGGCTGCTAATGGCAGCTGTCAGCAAGACTGACGCAGACAGTCTTCTGTATAGTCTCCTGTGATACCCGTGGGCTATCCGCTCCTTTAGGGGCGTCCTAGAGCATGCTCTAGTCTCTATAAAGGAGACTGTGTAAAAAATAAAATAAAAATGAATATAAAATTTAAATTAATTCAAAAGAAGGGGTAGAGCCCCTAAACAACATGCCCTACTCCCCCGGGAACTTACTAAAACTGGGCCTTCTCCCTAGGGGGAGGGGCATAGTAGGGGAGGCGTATCCAGTTTAACACTTTACAGCTCAAAGTGCCCTGACTCCCAGGACCACCTACTGTACCCCATTGTATGGCAGTGTCCCCCCCCAACGGATGAAAGAGGAGTGAAAATCTACACAATTGGTAAAGAGGTGCATTCACATATAAAAGCAACCCCAGACCATCTGTCAGAAGTATCATTGCTCGTCTGAATGGGTTGAAATATGCTCAGATCGGTTAGCATGTGCAATTTGAAACAGCAGCCAAATGAAACCCCAGACGTATGAGAAACTTATTTTTTTTTCCTTATTAAAGTAATACTGTGAAACCTTGCTATGTATTATAAACCTTGATCAATCATGTTTTACTGTTTTCTAACAAGCCAAAGTTAGTAAGCTTTTTATGATTTATTTGACATTTTTCTAAAACCAACATTTACTGCTCAATATTTACATAGGAACATATGTTGACAGACTAAATCTATTAAAATATAATTTAATATATCTGAATAGTAACACAAAATGGAAAAGCACTTTTCAGAGAAACATAACCCAAAAAATTACTTAAAAACAACAAATATGGCCATAAACATGGAGAGATATTAGCATTGTGGTTAAATACTGTAACTACTCTTCCATAAACATTAAATAAACATGCTGAACAAAAGTATATTCAGCAGCACGACCTTGAAAAGGCCATAAATGTACATTGTTACTTTCCATGCCCTAGCATTCAGCAGCTGCTGTTTCAATTTAGCTGATAAAGGGCTGGATCCAGACCTTGTTAAGTGCATTAACTTATACCGCTTTCACATCACCCTCCCAGAAAAACCCTGCATTTTGTACCCGGGACTTTTCTGGGAGCAGTGCCGTGTGTTCACATGGCAGCATTGTAAGTCCACCAAAAACCTGGGAAATTCCCGGGTCTGACCCTTTCACATCACCAGGAATTTCCCGGGTTTTAGTGGATTTTAAACGCTGAAGAGCATGCTGATGCTTGTAGTGCTACAAGCAGCAGCATGCTCAGCTGCCCCTACCCTTAAAAAACTAAACATGTAATGCCCCCCTTTTAAAAAATCATCATTAAATACTGCTAAAGAGTTAACAGACTTACCGGCCCGGCGATCGCATTGACCCTAATGTGTATTGGTAACATTAGGGTCAATGCGCTGCAGGCTCCATTATGCGTCCTGCGGCAGGCTGAGATGATCCGGTGCGCTCTCCGCTGTCCCTCCGGATGAAGATGAAGAAGCAGTGCCCGCCAGTGTCAGTTTTACTTTAAACAATTAGCGGTAATTTTTTTTTTTTTAATTAGCGCTATTTAATGATGATTTTTTTAAAGCGGGGCATTAAATGTTTAGTTTTTTAAGGGTAGGGGCAGCTGAGCATGCTGCTGATTGTAGCACTACAAGCATCAGCGGGCCTTCTCCCTAGGGGGAGGGGCATAGTAGGGGAGGCGTATCCAGTTTAACACTTTACAGCTCAAAGTGCCCTGACTCCCAGGACCACCTACTGTACCCCATTGTATGGCAGTGTCCCCCCCCAACGGATGAAAGAGGAGTGAAAATCTACACAATTGGTAAAGAGGTGCGTTCACATATAAAAGCAACCCCAGACCATCTGTCAGAAGTATCATTGCTCGTCTGGATGGGTTGAAATATGCTCAGATCGGTTAGCATGTGCAATTTGAAACAGCAGCCAAATGAAACCCCAGACGTATGAGAAACTTATTTTTTTTTCCTTATTAAAGTAATACTGTGAAACCTTGCCATGCATTATAAACCTTGATCAATCATGTTTTACTGTTTTCTAACAAGCCAAAGTTAGTAAGCTTTTTATGATTTATTTGACATTTTTCTAAAACCAACATTTACTGCTCAATATTTACATAGGAACATATGTTGACAGACTAAATCTATTAAAATATAATTTAATATATCTGAATAGTAACACAAAATGGAAAAGCACTTTTCAGAGAAACATAACCCAAAAAATTACTTAAAAACAAATATGGCCATAAACATGGAGAGATATTAGCATAGTGGTTAAATACTGTAACCACTCTTCCATAAACATTAAATAAACATTCTGAACAAAAGTATATTCAGCAGCATGACCTTGAAAAGGCCATAAATGTACATTGTTACTTTCCATGCCCTAGCATTCAGCAGCTGCTGCTATTTAAACATTTTTGATCTATCACTTCCCATTTCATGATTATTAAGAAGCATTATAAGCCTCTGGATCACTAATTGGTTCTAGTGACAATTTGGAGAACATTCAGCAGACACAGAATGAAGCCCTGCCTCATGACAGAGATATTAATATTTTTTTACAACCCTGAAAAGGTTCACTTTTCTCACTCTCCTAAAGGTTCAAATCTATTCTGGTGAAGGTACAGCGGTACTAATCCTGAACAGGCTAAAAAACAGATTAACAAATATGGTTTTTTAAATGATCAATTGAGTGATTTATTTATAACATTTATTAACATTAATAAATGTATTTATAACAAAGAGCACTCAGACTAGACTTATTGAATCACTCCTGTCTGTAACAGGGCTGCCCTCTATGGCATTATATGCTCTGGCAAATAAATGAGATGTTTGTCTTTGGAACAGAATGAGAAACTTAATAAAAATGATATAGCGGAAAGTTTGATAACCCAAATATAATGCTATGTGTGGAGTCTCAAAATGTGTTTAGTATACTTTTTTTATGTTTGTTCTATATCATCAAACATGCCCAAGCCAAGACAGCCAACGTGTATACCAACACTTCAATATATTAGATATGCAAGCTTACTGCTAGACAGTACAAGCACACTCCCTAAATAGCTCCATCTTCCCAGGTAACCATCAACTTTATTTCATTCTCCCATTCTTTCCCCCTATTTATCTACCAATGTAAGATTACTGTATGGTGTCAGGATACCAGGGGTCAGACACAGTCACCGGACCCTCCTGGTCCTTAGGTTCAGCAATCACACAGGTAAAGAGGACAGAAAGGTATTTAATAATGCTTTATTGCATCAAAACAATGGCAACTAGGCAATAAAGACAGTAACTATCTCTATAACAATGTACCCAAACCCATCAGTCCCAGCACCTGTCCCGAGAGTCTCTAACCAGCATTAAAGTCCATCCAGTCACCGGATGATGATGCAGAGCCCTGTCCGGGTAAACGTCTCGAGGGTCCCAGCTCTCCACCTCAATTAGTGGGACGCTGCTTTTGGCAGTCTCCCCAATTACCACAGCGCCAGCTGTGACAAGTACTTGTGGCTCTCCTCAGGTCTCTCCTATACAGGCAGAGGAGCCACCTCAACCCCCTCAGACCGGATTAAACCAGTTTCCCCAACGATGACCCTGAGATGGCCGTTGGTTTAACTGCCAGCACTTCCTGTAGAGGGGGGGTGGAGATGCTGCCCCCTCACCTGCTTCCTGTCTCTGGACACAGACAGTCTGACACCAATCATAATAAACCATAGGCTTCCAAACCAGTCCTCAAGGCTCCCCAACAGTGCATGTTTTCCAGATCTCCCTACAGAACAAGGTATATAATTATACCACCTGTTGATCTTTTAAACAATCAATAATGAACACACCTGTGCTCCAGCAAGGAGATCTGGAAAACATATACTGTTGCGGAGCCTTGAGGACAGGCCCGGAAACCACTGAACACACTATAAGCTATAAACTACACATTTACATCTGTAGGGTAGACCAGGGATAAAAAGTACCATGTCCTTATGTGAAACGAGGTGAAGGTTAACTGTAGTCTTCTGTGTCCCCCTCATTTCATCACATATGGATTATGTAGGACACTTGAATTTGAAAGGAGATGGAGACAATTTAATTAGCTATATGGATGGACCTTAAATGTACAAAAAGAAATAATCATAAAAGACAAATTATTTAAAAAAAAGTATTTATAAACATTGTTCAGACATTACTTTTTGTGAAAAATATATGGTTACTGCATAAACTGCACTTTAATATAATGCATATAATATAATGTTTTGTTGGTGTGCAAGGCCTATTAGATAAATTCAAAGTCACCTGTAAAATAGCATAAAACATATTGTTTTCAGTCACATGATGTCCTCAAAAGGTTAACAATTAAAGAAGGCAAAACTCTTAAAGTTAGATACGTGCAACAATTTCCTCAGTGATGCAGAAGAGAAAAAAATGCTCATTTCTTAAACGTGTAATCACACTAGTAACGGTCAAGTAAAAAAACCCACGAAATTAAATTATTTTAAATATAGAAACCCATCAGTTATTTAATAATCAAATGAAACATCAGACTGTTTTATACACTGTAAACACAACTATACCAAATAGCTAATTCAAATTAAATAAAGACCATTTATATACATTCATTTTTTTTTTTTTTTTTTAAATCATTTATTGTTAAATATTAACAAATTTCAGTCAGAATGAGAAACAATGGCTAATCATCATCATTCCTCCTTCTGTGGTGTCTCTGGTCATCCCTGCAATTAAGAGAAATATACTGTTAAAAATCAAGGTAAAAGTTTTATTGTCCAATGGAAGTCGTATTGTGAAGTTTCATCGTTTTATTAGCATTTGTGATAACCAAGAAAACAAACAAAAGGACTATAAGGCAGCTGTTTCACAATAACACCCAAACATAATTAGAATGGAATGTATTTCAACATACTTGTTTTAGTTTTATGCCCACTGCTCTAAGCAAAGGGTACATTATACCTGCATGCGTTTTGCATCACATTGAACATCCAAATATTCTTCATGAGACTTTATATGTTGTTTTCAGTACACAAATTCTGTAAAAAAATTCCCAAAAACTTGCCTGTCCCTTTTACGACTAGAATCCTTGTCTCTATCCCGACTGCGATGCCTGTGTGGACTTCTACTGCGTTCCTGTCTTCTGCGTCCAGAACGTTGTCTGTCCCTATGACTTCCTCCGGACTGTCTGGATTCTACGGAGGGAGAGCGCTGTTCCTTTCTAAAAACAGAAACACACGTTAGCCTGAACCAATTACTGAATGTTTTATTATGAAGCCGTTTACTACCAGACTTCTTATTGGTTTTGACAGCAAACAGAATGTTTCCATTGCAAAAATAATGGTTTCACTTATGTAGTGCCACATCATTAGTGAGGCAATGCTTGTTAATTAGAAGACGACAAATAATTTGCAGTGTATGCTGGCATTATCTTTACTGTTATGGACGTTCAAAATTGAGGCTGAGAAACAGCATTTTACAAATGTGCTTTGATATTGATACATTTTCAGCTTCTATTTGTATGGACAGTGTATGTACTTACCTTTTCGCAGAGGAAGAAGAAATAGAGTTTGCTTCATCATGCATTTCATCATGCCATTTGCCGCTTAGCTCTTCCATATGCAAATTAATAACATCCCGGATTACCTATAAGAAAACCCAGTAGAGGTGAACAAAACCTAAAATCTCTAATTTAACAAAACATTATACAGACTATTGCAAAATTAAATAAACATACCCGCCCTCATACTAAAATGCAATTAAACAACAGCTATAGCTAGGGAAAGTACACACAAATGTATTTTTTACCTCCGTATAAGACTTCTTAGTGATATGAACGTTCTTTGCTCTGTAAGACTGACGTCTCCTCTTGTAATCCCTCATTTCTGCCATAATTTCAAGATGGGACTTTGGACATTTCTGTTCATCATCTTAAAAAGAAGATTTTGTATATATCCCTTCAGTCTGTAAAATGTTTAACTGTCCAAGACTAAACCTAAGACTTCTTACGCAAAAAATTTAACCATAGAATAACTGTTAAAGTACCAAATGTACAATAAAAAGCAATTAAATCTTACTACTGTCCCATGAACATAGAAAGTTAAAGAAAAAGAATGAATTGTCAAGGCAACAAGGCAATAATCCTAGACATATCCCAAACACACAATTTTATATTTTTAGGTAAAAGTTGCATAGAATTTGAATCCTGGGGCCAGTTTGCCTATGATTAAGATTCATAAGGGAGAAAAATGTCTATACTAGCGAATTAGGATCAAATCTGTTTTGTACTTACTATACATTGTAATTAGAAACATTATATAGGATTATGATATTGGAGACAGAGAGGATGCCATATTGTTATAAAAAAAAAAAATAATACACTGTGTATAATTTAAACATTTCACTGTTAAATTTTAAAAATATTTAATGTTATTTTTGTTTTATCTATTTATAATTAAACAATATAAATAAAAGGTTATTTTAGCTTGTGTTTTGCTCAAGAATATTTAAGGCATTTAAACATTACAAAATAAATGAAATTAGTATGGGCAATTACAGAAATATATGGAACAATTTCAGTTTTTTGTGCATTAGGCTTCTGGAAAAAACGTATCCTCAGCATGTCTTATCATGTGCCCAATAGTTTCCACACAACCACCCTTATATGTTTTTAGTAGGCAGTTGTCATATCAGGGATGGTTTTTTTTTAAAGAAAGTGCCCCTGCCTTATAGTGTAGTTAATACCCCAAAACAGCCATAGGATGGGTGGCATTCAGCAGTTTTCTAAAACTTATCTAAAAAATAAATCTAAAACTAAAGTCTTTAATTAGTCTACCAACCTTGATTGATTTTGGAAGTTAAATCCTCAAACAGGTCAGATTCAATTTTCTCAGCTTCAGATCTCTGCTTCTTTGACTCCTGAAGGACATAGTTATATATGGCAAGGCGGTCGGCGGTTGTTAGGTCACAGATGGCGCGCTTGTGGTTTAAAGGAACTTCAACAGATGACGAAGAGTATTCACCTGAAGTAAAAGAACAGCCATAATAATAAATACACTTTGGAAAATATCTCACTTTTACATGGTATGAAACATAACACACTATAGAAAAAGTACTTTGTAGAAATAAAAATACCTGGATTATCAGTGTACAAAAACATTTGTAAATTGACTTATTGTAATGTTTATTAAGCTGCAATAACAGTGGCACTATAATATACCACCCTCCTTGTCTTTCTGTTCAATTTGGAGGTGGTTGGCCCCTTCAGGTTTAAAACCATAGCGAACGCTGGGTACACTCACACTTAAGTTGCAATATTGTCACATGCTACATCACTACATTCTAAAAAGGGTTTAAAATAAATGTCATTTATAGGCTCACAGAGAAGTTCCGTATTAACAAACATCTACTTAGACAGCAGAAAAGGTCATGAGCACAAAACGTAACCTTATATACTATAAAGCCATGAAACCTAGTGGCAGGGAGAAGATACCATAAGAACACTTGCTTGTTCATAGCAATTGCCATTTTGAAGTATAAAAACGAGGAAAGACAGTGAAACAAGCTAAGTAAATCCTGACTCTTAGTTTCATAAAGAATTCAATAATCTTTAAAAATAAAAAAGGATATAACTTGTAAAAGGATACTGCACATAAGCACAGTTTTCTGGGAAATGTAAAGATGTTAATGATTCTCTACACTCACCCCTGCTGTGGAAAGAAGAAGAAAGCAGATGTAGATTTACTGAACATATACAATAGGTAATAACATAACCACACAAGCATGCATGGGCTAGACTTCTAATTAAATGAAGACTATGTACAGGACTTCTCATTATAACACATAAAACCCCCCTGCAAATAGCCAAGTTATTCTACATGTAACTTTGCTGTAAACTACCTCCATCTAGTGGCCAAGTTGAACAAAGGCTTGTAAATACTACTGCAGAATAGGATAATGATTTAATATTAACATATCACCTTTAAACAAAAAACAGATATTATACCTGATAATGCTGTGGATATTACACTGCAAATGGTCATTGCTGCAATAATGCTTAAATGATCATTACTTGTTTTATTTTTCTGAGCTATTTTGGTAATTATCTTAAGCACCAAACCCATCATTCAGAAAGTTCCACTTACGTTTGTCCCATGATCCATCCTCACTTGAACTAGGTGCATTATACTTGGCATCTTTGATTATCTGGAACTGTTTATCTTTATCTGTTGGAATTAAAAAGACAACCTCTGAAAAATATAGTAAGTATAGTTTCCAAGAACAAAATTAATATGTAAATGTATGAAAGTGTGAGGATTTCCCAGTAAAGTTAGGAAACAATTCCCAAAGGAAGATTGAGTAGGAAATGTAATAAGTACATATTGTTTATCCAATATTTTTAAGTCTCCAATCCAAATTATTTCCACAACGTTACTGCTCAGCAAAGAAAACACCAGTCTTTATTTTAAACTGTAGCCATGTATGACCCCCCAGTAACAACTGTCTTCTAGCAGGGTAAATAAATCATACATACCTATAATAACTGAGGTTATATTTGCCTTTTCATAGAAAAATTGTTCGTCGTAGATATCAGCCTATGGATTAAAAGAGCTTTGTTTAAAGTACAACTAATGTGGTGAAAAAAACAAACATATCCGGTTATACTAAGACATGTTTGAAAGTTACCTCTTCTTTAGTGTAACCCAGCTTCCGTCGTCTGCATATAATAATGTGTTTTTCCAGGGATGACAAAGGCATTCTATGATTAAGGTCATAGGGACATACTGCAGTCTCCTAGAGGATGAGAGAGAGGAGTAAAGAAAAAGTTTAATTCTTACTTACAGACACTGAAGAAATGAATTGCATGAGGCAAATAAAATTATATTTTCTATACAAAAACAGAAGTGGAACTATGCTGCAAACATACAATATAGTTTGACTGCCTCTGGATTACTTATGTTATTATTAAGTTTTACTGTTTTTTATATAGTGGACAATAATTTAAGAAAAACTTTGGTTTACAGTTATAGTTTTTAGGAGGTTTTTTTTGTTTGTTTTTTTTTTAAAGAGAATTTGAGTGATCAGTGCATGTTTATATAAAGAAAGAAAGATACCACTAAGCAGGGAGGGAGACTGCATATTAAGGTTGGGATAAGCACAGAAGATGGACATTTACTGACTCATGAGGATAGGCAGGCAGGTAAAAAGGTTTAAAAAAAGAAAAGCACAGATACTGTCTCTTCATTTCATTAATCTCGCCAGTCTTATTCTTAACACACGATGCAAGATCTTGGGCACTAATGGAAACTGGTGGTTTTGTACA
>WWET01004934.1:0-17288 GCA_011038615.1 Limnodynastes dumerilii
TAAATTTCACTATATGTCACATGACCAACCTGCTCACCATAACTGGATTGTCACATAACCTACCTTTTCAGGATCACTAGATGGTCACATGACCTTCCTTCTAATTAACACTCAATGGCTTATTTTATTTAATCTATAGAACCATAAACTTTCCTGGCCTCCAAATTCTCCAAAAAAAAGGCATTTTCTTTTTGCCACGGTTTAATAAAATGTTTGTTTCAAAATATTAATATTCTCCAGTGGCGTATTTCTTTTTTTTTTTAAAGAGTGCATTTTTTCAACCAAATAAACAGAAGTTTTTAAGTGTGTTTTAATAAAATAAGGTTATTTTAGTGACAGGATCATAAGCCAATGGGCTGAAGTACTCAATATTGATCTTAGAATATGCTCTACCAGTGCTGATCAGTGCTAGCCGGCAGACACTCTATCTACAGGTCTACAGCTCTCATAATATGAACGTGTGCAGAGTAGAGAGTTGCTGTCAGTGTTACTGTGTGCATTGAATAAGATAACAGCAGTTACCCAGACCTCGTTGCTGATGTAAAGTGTCTGTATGGCTTGTATTTTAGTTAGGTGGGAGGGGCTAGGTATTTAAACTATTTGATTCATGCAATTTTATAATATATATATTATGTCAAATAAATCATCAGTGATGTTCAACTGACATGACATTGCTGTGGGGGAAATTGTTGGGTGTCAGTTAGTACATACTGAATCTTTCTCCTAACATTGTGACATCGCTGATCATAAATATTAGCCTGTTCCAAAAATCAAATCATGCTGTTTAACACAATTCTGCAGCATCGTTGGACCATACACACTGGTAAAATGTCTGACACTCAGATAACTTGATTAGCACGATAGTCATTTAAAGGAGGCTTAGTGTGTGCCATGCGCCGCGCACGCACAAGAATTTAAAGAAGACCTTAGCAGCGTCGATAAAAGGAGAAGATTACCAAAGATGGTCAGGGGGCTAATTCAGAGTTTGGGAGTAAGGGGCAAAACAGGTACAAGTGTACAACTGGACTAAACCATTTTGCAAAGTAGTAGGTACTAAGTCATTTTAAATCTTTTGCATGCATGGAAAATACCTTACTTATGCACATAGAACTCCCATAGCTTTATGTTTAATCTATAAAATAGACTTGAGCTAAGAAACTTCACCTCTCAGTTCTAGTTCTGTTTTCCCAATATAAATTTGCCTCCCTTGCAGTACAACAAGGTATTGCTCTGGTCTACACTTGCACCTAAAAAAGGTGTAAGTGCAGCTCTGAATCGGCCGTTGGATCTGATGGGATCAATAGCAACAGTAATAACAGTAAGAAGCTGCAAGCCTGGACTTGAGCATCTACAATTCATTTTATATTTTTAGTAAATGGACCCCTTAATCTAATTTAATGTCATATATCCAGTGCCTTTACTATAGATGGTCTTCAAATAGCTACAAACTCAGTGTTAGATGAACAAACTAAATGCATGGACATTGAAGGGTTTTTTTTTTTTAGTTTTTTTTTATTATATTTATTTGGATTACATCAGAATTAAAATTACAAAATTGACAATGATAATTGCAGTGTAGTACAGTTGAAGATTAATTGAGCAATAGGTTACATAAAAGTGAAACAATCTTGTATTTCAGTGTCTTAGCTTAAATTGTTTAGGTTATGACAATAGTAATGATTAAGATCGGCATTGGAAAAAGCGCAGATAAGTACTGTTAACATTTCAGTAGTTTGGAGTGTTATACATATACATAATTATTACCTTAGATTGTCCCCAGGCTTGGGTTATCTACCCAACGCTCTTTACGGGTATAAACATCAACTCTTAGTGTTTGTCTCTTCAATGTATTTAGGCGCATCTGATAATAAAATTCTTGTTTCATACCAGCTGGTTTGGTTAAAGCACCTATGGATATTGGGCCGTATTCAGAACTCTGACCTCATTGCATATAAGGCTGGAGTTTTCCACTATGATGTACTGCGCATGCGCAGTAATTCTGAAACGTAATCTACGTTGCATGTCGCAACGTAGATTGCGTATATGCAGTCTTAAAGACAGCGCATACGCAATCTACGTTGCAACATGCGCAGTACAAAATAGCGGAAAACTCCGGCCTTATATGCAATGAGGCCGGAGTTCTGAATACGGCCCATTTAGTTTAATGCTGGGGGAAAGCATATTTATATATTTTTCCCATATGTCAAGCAGCCTTTCTGTGCATTTCTCTTTATGTACTGAAGCTTCTAGCCATTCCATACGGAAAATATAGTACAGTTTGGTCCGGAATAGAGCCAATCTGGGAGGATCTTTATGAATCCACATGTGTGAGATGCATTTTCGGGCTACTGCTGATAAAGTCAAAAGAAATTGTCGGACTTCTCTGGCGCATTTAGTAGTTGGATCTACTATGCCAAAGAATGCCCATTGTGGATTTAATGGCACATCATTGAGAAGATTGTGGGTAAGGTATAGTTGTACATGTCTCCAAAATGTCTTGATTTTAGGGCACTCCCAAAGGCAGTGATAAAGTGAGGCAGCCGATTGGTTGCACTTTGGGCAGTGGTCTGTGGTGGATAATCCTGCAGCATGAGATCTGCTAGGAGAGAAATACCCTCTGCGGAAGATATTAAGAAACATCTCTCTGTATGTGCTGGCCTTTAATGTCTCACAGGAAAATTTAAGCGCCTTAAGCAGTTGGTCAGTTGATAGTTCAGGGAAAAATTGTAGCCACTGGTTTAAACCACAGTTATATTTAGAAAAGTCCGATCTAAGCAGTTTATAGCATCTAAATATTATTTTTGGGTTCCAGGAGTTTGGAAATCATTTTGTCCATTTTATTTACCCAATCATCTTGAGAGAACCTCCTTGTCACTGAGGTTATATAGTGGAGAGCCTGGTGTATTGCGAAGTCCTGGGTTGGTGGCATCTCATATTGTGACGTAATCTGCACTGGGGATATCACTGTTTGGCGCTGAGGATTAGTCAGAGATTTTATAGTTTAAATGCCTTTCGCCTGCCAACCCATGAAGGGGTGTGTGGCTTGACCATGTTGAAAGCCAGCGTTACCTATAAGTGGTTGGAATAGTGAATTGTGGCTATTAAGGCCTCTTTTGGACCTAACTTTATGCCAAGTAATCTATGGGGTCATCAATAAGGGGTTATCTACCACTTCTTGAGATAGCTCAGCTTTATGCGTATGCAGGAAAGTACCAGCACAATGTTTTCAAGAAATGCCTGGTCAACTTTAGTGTTGGTATATATTACGCTGTTATGTATCCAGTCTCGTATGTATCTAAATTGGCTGGCTTGGTTATTATTTTTTTTATTTTTTAATAATAATGAGATGTAATATCAGAGATTGCTTTGGGGGCTTTATAATTGGGATTCATAACTCACACAAATTCACAATCAGTGATATCAAATTATTCTTGATCTACCATACTAATTTATTAGAATAATGATAAAAAAAAATGTTCTGGCAGTAACTAGCTTAGAATGATCTTTGCAAGTGTGATAAACACAAACAAGAGATTCCCTTATAAAAAATAAATATTTGCCAGTTTGTCCACAACACAACGGTCAAATATTTTAAAGTGTCTGAGAATAATCCTATGGGAATTTTAAGTAGAAATATATTTAGTGACCTACAATTTTTTTGGCATCATAGATATCAGTACGACAACATGTACAGTTAAAACAGTCCCTTATCACCACTTTTATCTTATATCTTAATTTACTACCATAAGTATCTAGGGATGCGTGTATTTATATGTTTTTGCTCTAGGGTTGTGTCTGGTTTCCATGTGAGTCAGGCTTACAGTTAAGAGCTAAAAGTTTGTAGCTATTGGCATAGAAGAATTACAGCAGAGACCAGAGAGAGTAAATAAAGGAAAGGTTTAATGCTCAGCTTTTGGCAAAACAGTTATTTAAATCAATCTCAATTCAGTGAGCTGTCATGTATTTATTATTATTATTATTATTATTATTATAGTTTATTTATAAGGCACCACAAGGTGTCCGCAGCACCGTACAAAATACAACAAAATACAGTACAGACATACAAGGTAGGGGTGGACAGCATAGTACATAATAAAATACAATATAAATATATAAATATCATAAAAATACAGAAGAATGTACAGAATAGGGCCCATAGTTTATTAATCTAATAACAACATATGTGTTACTTTAATAAAACATCTGCAGTAATATGAAAAACTTGGTCATACATAAATACAATTTTCTGCATATTTCAGTGCATGATACTATCAACTTTCATATTTGAGGCTATTCAGTCTGCATGATAACAGCATTATAATTCATTTTCTGGAGGAGAGCTGTTACTGTTCTTCTCTTCCCTTTCACCCCATTGTGTTCTCCCTTAACTTGACTGTTAATCTTATTGTGGTGGGATAAACTTCCAACAATGCAGAAATTTGAAGTGTGGCAAAGGAGTTTTGTGACTTTAAAAATGGAGGATAAGTAGTGGCATCATGATCAGCTCCAGCACGGTACAAAAATATCATCCAGAGCTGGCAAAGAGGTTATAAGCATAAACCACTATGTTTAACCATAGCCTGCACAGAGTGTTAGCATAAAATATATTTGGTATGTACAGTAGATTGCACTGTATTGGCATAACTAAGCAAAAACACAAAACTAGAATTTACATTCAGACTATAAAACATACCAACCAATCAGATTTTCCTGTTAAGCTAGAAAAAGTAAACTTGTGATTTGATGTCAGGTATCAGCCGAATAGTACAAGTTGAGCTGCATTATTACTTCCATCTGTTAGTCTTCTGATGACGATGACAAGGAAAAAAGGATAAGACTACTCAGTTTCATTGTTTATACATATTTCAGCCCATTACACTCTGTTCTACACGTTGGCTAATTTCTGACAAACAGACTTGATTTTCATGCACAAGTGAGGCCGTGGCTGTTTAGTATGCATCTGTTTCCTGGTTTGTATTATTTGTTCCTGTCAAGCCAAATGCCCCTCTAATTTTGTTAAGTTCCTACTAATTCAATATTTTATTATCTTTGTTAAATATAACAGAACATACAATATTGCAAACAGAAGTGGGTTTTGTAATGAGAAATATCTTTATAATCACAGTGCTTGCAGCATATTTCATGAGTCCAATTAGAGTCTTTAAACAAACACAGCTTCAGCACTACATAATACATATTATATAGGGAAAATCTTACTTCTATTATGGAATATTGTTGTAATTTGATTAGTAACCTGACAATCCTTTGCATTTCTCTGTTAGGAAAACGTATTTAGGAAATATTTAAAAAACTAAATAATTGAGGACACTTAATGAAACATATGATTATGGGTCCTATTTCCATACACAGTTTTCAAATATTATGATTACTTTTCTTTTACTGTTGATGTCTGTTTTTGAAATGCATACAAGTAATGACAGATAGTGGTGCACATATATTCTTACAGGGTTGCCTTTGATTCTGACAATTCTGACTCATTGGCTGCCAGGAACAAATATGCCAAGGCAGCATATACCTAAATGCCGTTGTTATTATTATTATTATTTACAATTCCTCCGAAAAATGGACACCTACTTTTGATAATATGTCCACATTATGGAAATATTTAAACACTGTAATGCCACTTAGCAGTCTTACCCAAAGGTGTCAACTTTGTGGTTGCTGTGGCTTTTTGGGCACCCATAATAGTTGTGTTACCACTAATACCTGTGTGTAGATATATGGGGAGGTAATGATGCAACACAGAATAATAAAAAATAAGGAATATTTGCATGTTTATTCATTTTGAAGTTTTCTGTTTTTTGCAGAACTAGTGGAGACGTTGGGCTGGATCCTGACCTACGCTCGCCTTATGGGCACGCAAGGTCATTACGTCCGTTGTCGTAGCGGGGAGCGCACGCCCCCTGCACTCCCTGCTCTTGGTAGTAAATAGTGTCCAGATTCCTACCTTAGCTTTTACGACCAGACACAACCTTCCAGACAGGGGAATTACGTATGCGCTGTGCGTAATTCCCCTGTTGTACAGACCCGAGGATCGGGCCCATTGTATTTATGACACTGGACAGACTGTGACAATAAATTCGATTTCACGTCTAATTCTAACTATAAATAACCAGTATGAGAAGTAATAGTTCAGATCTGTTACTGTCCACACAATGCTAATTCCACACACTAATATTGTCTTTATTCTCATTCTATAACTTTGATATTAAGACATCTTTAATTATCCCCTAATTCCTGTAGTATAAGTAGACTTTGAAGTCTTGGTAATGCAGAGGGACTGTATTTTCTTTTCAGCACATATCTGCATTTAAGAACCCACTCTACATTAATAGGAACTTTAACAAAATCTTTGGCTCACATGCTTCAGAAAATGACACATTACATAATAAATTATATACATGCATAAATACATACATACATTAAATAATTGTTATAGGTTTATTGGAATAGGTAATTGGAATAGGTTAATGTTCACAGCAGTCATTAATAGGCTGGGGCAAACAGAATCCATGTTGTTTTTTTCATAGCGACTTATGAATAAAAATGAACCCAAGGCAAGTTAAACACAAAGGTGGTTAAGTCACTTATTGTAAGGGATAAATTAGGAGGTTAATAGGATTTTAAAAAGTGATCAAATCACTTCTATAGACTTTCCATATGGTTTTCTACATTGTGGAAGGCATATAATATTGATATGGTTCAACATATCTTTCCACTGATCATATTAAATCATGGAGATGGGGGAGGGTGTTGGCTGCAGAAATATAGGTTTCCTCGGTGTGAGCCTTATTCAGCCATCTGGGCACAAGTAAAATGATTTCCCAGCTTTACTCCTGACTTCTTACCTTCTTACTGCTTCAGATTCAGGTAAGCTTCAGGGGCTTAGTCATTTCTGAGGCTGATTTGGCGAGTTGGATGAGGCACAGTGGGAACAGTTACTGTCCCCCATAAAATCACCACAGATTAGATATCAGCAAATTTAGTTGTACATTATACACAGAGTGCACTTTACATCTTCACAGCTGGCCAAATTTGTGGCGGTGTGCTCCTCCAACTGTTCTAAATGTTATGACCCAAATGTGACCTTTTGGCATATAATATAGAAATGCTCAGCTGTGAGGAGATTTTGAGGTGTGGTCACATGTATGGGTAACATTGGGATTGACGTCCAACTGTTTGTGCATGTGGGCAAAGGTCTGTATTGCTCACACATGACTTATGCCCTTTGCTCCTACAATGGCAGTATGGTTGGTCATGGTTAACTCTAGCACTGCACATGAACGACATGTGTTTTCTAGGCATGAGTGCCAACCTAAGTTTTATCGTATATGGAACAGATGGCTGAAGTCTCCTTACTCGGTGGGTATTGACAGCAACTATTTTCAACAAACTGAATGATTACATCACTTGCTTTATGTATACATTGCGGAACTGGCAAATCGGCATACTTACCCATTAATTCATTCGGAAACTGTCACAGCAGGCTTGATGCAGCGCCGCAGGCCTGCCGGATAGATGAGCATTACAGTGGACTCTATAGGAAGTTTTAGGGTTAGAAGTCTATGGGGAGTCTTAGGGTTAGACTGCAAGAAAGGGAGTCATAGGGTCAGACTGCAGGGAGGGGAGTCATAAGGTCAGGCTGCGGGGAGGGGAGTCTTAAGGTCAGGCTGAGGGGAGGGGAGTCTTAAGGTCAGGCTGCGGGGAGGGGAGTCTTAGGGTCAGGCTGCGGAGAAAGAAGTCTTGGAGTCAGCCTGCAGGTAGGGGAGTCTTAGGGTACAGCTGCGGGGAAAGGAGTCTTGGAGTCAGGCTGCTGGTAGGGGAGTCTTAGGGTCAGGCTGTTGGTAATGGAGGGTTAGTGTAATATAGGAGTAGGGTTAAGGTAATGGAAGGGAATGGGGATGGTTAGGGTAAAAAGTAGGATAAGGGTTGAAGTTGGATAAATACTCACCTCTCACCGTTGCACAATCGTCTTCCACATCTTTAATTGCTTGTCTTCGGTGGGACAAAAGCAATTGAATCCAGAGCCCATTTGAAATTGGGTGATATGGAATGACCCTTTCAGAAAAGGGACATTCTCGCCGCCGACCCACACCAATATTTGTCTACATTACTGTTATTGCAATATGTCATTGAAGCATGTTACAATTAATGTTAATAGAAATTCCTTGTTGTTACCTATGTATAGCAAACAAAAGAAGTTAACCGCACTAAGACCTTACTATATTAACTCCCATGGTCAGGAGGTGCAGGGATAAAGGACTTAAGCAATCAATAGTAAAAAACAAAGTCAGGTACCTAAGAAATGGTAACTGAAAGTTGTACTTTTTAACCATGCACTAAATGGATCTGTAACTATCAGTTACCATTTCTTAGGTACCTGACTTTGTTTTTTACTATTGTTACCCATGTACCAAGAATTAGATAAATAATAGGCCAGATCCTAAGCTAAGTACGCTAGTGTATTTACGCTAGCCGATGACGTAAAATCGCCCATTTGTATTTACTGTGCATGCACGCGGCAGATTTTACGCCATGTAACTCCTAACGTACATACCATCAACGTAAATATGAACGAAGGGGCGGGGGCATCCATACGACACCCGTAATTACTCTTTGGAGGGGGAGGGAGGCATTTAAATTGGATAAGGTTTGGTCGCCACGTACGTAAATCCATTACGTACATCAGTACTTATGCTAGGAAAAG
Source organism: Limnodynastes dumerilii (assembly GCA_011038615.1). Taxonomy (NCBI): domain Eukaryota; kingdom Metazoa; phylum Chordata; class Amphibia; order Anura; family Limnodynastidae; genus Limnodynastes; species Limnodynastes dumerilii. Next base: position 8,729 of record WWET01004934.1, read on the forward strand.
TTAAGGTAGGGTTTGGGCAGCGTAAAATAAAGTACGTATGAGTGACGTGAGTGTCTAGGGGAGTGCATAGTTATTACGCTAGAGTAATTACGTTACACGTTGTAACGTAATCAGCTGTAGGTCTGGATCTGCCCCCCCCCAAAAAAAATAACTTCTATAGGTGAGACCAAAAAGGTGCAATGCTTGTTCTGAGACCTAGGTGCTGCACCCACAGCTGACGTGACCAGGCCAGGTAGGGAATAGGTCTTAGGTCCTTACTCTTGGTCCTTACAACCTTAATCTAACCCTGGACATTTTCAGTAAAGAGTGATATATTATCTGGATGTTAGTTATATCCAAATTGATCTAAGGAAGGGAATTCTTCTCTGCACTATATTGAATCACCCATGGGTGCATACACATAATAATGTGAGCACTAATTTAGTCTCATGTTGACTATCATAATTTCCTAATTCTGGTCTCTCAGGTGCTCATGCTGGCTGGCTCCCTGCTAATTACTGATACATGTCTACAAAGATTTTCTGTTATTATAAGTGTTTTTTAATTAAGTGTCAGTTTTTGTGCTACATGGATATTATGGTTGCTGTAAATTACATTACAATATAGATTTGTAAAAAGTTTTGGCTATATATTATGTAATTGTGCAGTTGTAAACTAAATGGACTAGATCAAGACTTACTATAAGGGGACATTTTCTGATCTCTAGGATGGGAAAACACCCCTTTTGGTAAGCGGTATATGTGTAAGTCATGCATTACCACTGGATCCAGAATTCCATGCTAGTAAATATTCCGACGGTGGGGTGGGACAGGACAGGAAGCAGAGGAACCTCCACTCAACCATACAGCAGTTACAGTAGGATGCAGCGGGGATCTAGTACCATAGCACACGTCTGGATCTGATCCAATGTTATTATCAAACTCTGTGTTTCCCATTTCTAATACTTATAAAACAATTACATTACAGCTCCAGAAATTCTCAGGGGGTGCGCCTATGGACCAGAAGTGGACATGTGGTCTGTGGGGATCATCACCTATATACTGTAAGTACTTACTTTCATGTTGCTAATGTATTGTAAATCAAAGAATCCTTTGGTGGATTGCTTATCAAACAATCCATAGCCTTAAAATGTAATTAGCTTAATTGTGCCAAGAGCACAGAATGGTAAATATTTCTCCATGTTTTACGTTATCTTAGGCTATCAACAATGCAGTAGGGCAACCAAGTTTTTTTGTATTGTTAAGTCGTTTGGTTGTTTTTATTATATTTTGTTGTTAAATAGTTATAATTAGGGATGACTTCTTGTTTTTATTCCCTAAAGCCCCCCTCTCTTTAAAACAATTTTGCATTTTATTTGCATACACGTGCAGGAGGGCAGCCAACCACCCAACCACCATTGAGAGGACCCCACTCAGCTGTCAGAAGAACATACTGGGGGCAGTATCTGTTCTCATCTCTGAGAAACAGTAAAATATAAATGCAAAAAGGATAAAAATAATAAATAATCCACAGATTTAAACAGATGTGTTCTGCAGTGGTAATCTGATCCTAGCTCAATATATCTTAATATAGCTCGATATAGTCAAGCATTTCCAATACACAAAAGCAACTGGAGAAAATGGAAAGTAAATATATTAATGCTAATACAAATATAAGTCTGCATTTATTGCATAAAAATAAAATTTAAAACAATGACTATTATTCAAATGTAAAAATATAGGGCCGGATCCAGAATTATGATTGAATTCTCTAGCCTCTTCAATGTGGGTTAGTGTACATAATTACCAATCATATATTCTGTACTTGTGAGGTGAGTGCACACTCCCTGCATTCCACTCACATGGTTGGGCTTTCCACACGCTGAAATCTACCTAAAGTGTCCACATGCGGAAGGGCCACATAAGAAAAACAGGATCACACGTAATGGCTTGGGAAAGGCATTACTGTACCATTTGCATTCCTACCCCCGTCCAACATATGTATCACATACGCATGACGTGTAGGCCTGCCTTGCCATCAGAGACATACTTACACATCGGATTGTAGCATCGGTGATGCTGATGTGTTAGTCCATGTTCTAATCATGTGCAGTTGGTTGTCGTTATTAAACTGGATCCGGTCCATAGATTGTGTATAGGTTTTGCGTCTCAACAATCAAATAATTTGTAATTTCCTTCAGGGAAAAGGGGTGAAAAATCAGGGACTTTTACAGGGAATTCTTACTGTTAGTTTCATACACACACAATATTTTAGTATTATTATGTTTGAAAGGCATGATTGTAATGCAGGAGGTATTGGATTGCTGAATAAGACGTTCCATGGATTATCCATCTGTGTGCTCTGAAATGAGATGGCAAATTTCCTTGATTAAACTGAATAAAACAATGGAACCGGTAACCCACATTTATCAGTCCCACGGGATAGCAGAATTGTCCTTGTTTTATACTGTTACACATTTTCATTCTTCCGCATCTTCACACACATATGTTATACCCAATGCTTGAGGAGGAATGAGACTGCTGGCACCTTCCAACAGATGGACTGGGTTGAATTCACAGGTGCACATTCTCTCTAAGTAAAGTATTGTTGTTCCCTCTTTATGAGTACTAAACCAGTCTTCTGAACTATCGCGATATTCCATATGATTCCTAAAAAGTTAGGACCAGGCTGTCGGATTCTCAATCTGGCACCAAATTCCTGCCATCAACAATATATATTAATTATGATCTGATTTAGAAAAGCTAACATAGCATATATATGTATTTTACCCAATGTATTAAATCATGTTGTCTAAATTAAAAACCATGAAGCTGCTTATATTCAGGCCATAGAAAATTAAAATCTGTCTATTGTCAGAGTATTGATTCTCTTTACCCCAGTCCTAATTTCTCTCCAGCCATTCTGCTCTTGACTGTTCTTAGTATTCAGATAATCAATTGCAGCAAGTAATAAGATGTGTCAGGGATAGAGAGCACTGAGTGACTGACAATGATATTCCCAAGTCACCTTTAAGCTTCATAACATGTTTTCAAAGTTCTTTAAAGGTAACCAGTAAACAATCCGTTAAATCTAAATAATCCAGCAAAACTGATATCCATTTTTTTTTTATACTTCTATAGTAATTATGGTCACCTATTTCCTGGGTTTTAATTGTTTTGATACCAGCACAGCTTATAGAAAGTACAGCAAGCACAATTTCCTCACCCAGTTCATTAGTAAAATAATAAATCTTCATTAAATGGTGATGAACACTGAAAGCTGTATAAATAGCACAACAGTAAATGAGGTCAGTAATGCAAATTAATGAAACCAGTAATTATGGAAAATAGTTCTAGTATGCTATGGCTTTTGTATTGTTTACAGTAGTGCACGTTACAGCAGTAACTTAAAACCACGTCTGACTGGAACAATCAGGTAACAGCAGCAGTGACTGCAGAAATCCCCAAGGCAATCGCACACATTTCCTTGCACCCATAGTGGTTATGCCTTTTCTGAGGTCCCTGATATTTTCTCAAAGGACCAGAGTACTTTAGAGACACCCAGTATGTTATTTTCAAAGCACAGTGAGGTTGGGGCAACGGAAATTACAGGGAGTCCTATGGGACATTGTCAGGCCCCCACAACTTTGGTCAGGTGCTGTACTACAAGGTATACTTCTGCCCTCACTATTGTACTCTACTTTAAAAAAACTTTAATATAATAAATACATATTTATTACAAAAATACTGATATATAGTAAGTATGACAAAACTAAAGGAACATGTAAGGGACCTTGAACCAATCAGAAGACACAGTGTGTAGTGTTTTGGTGTGGTGTTTAGAGTACTAACAGTTAACCTGCGGACACAAGATTGCATACAGGGTAACCTGATCTGCGTTATGGAGGAGAGAGTGTGGATAGAGCAGAGGAGAGAGGCGGCAGGAGCAGGTACAAGGTATACACATACTTTGTATTTTGACTGTACTTTTATAATGATTTCGGCAATGATACAGAAGACATTGTGGATAGGGGTACAAGCTTAAGGGGGCGGCAGTAAGTTATTATTTTAAGTTAAATTGACTCTAAACTTTCTAGGTGCCGCTCGGGTGTTGAATGTGTTATTATTGCGGGAAAGTGGTAGAGACAGAAATGTATTTAATATATTATTTGTTGTATAAAGGGAACCAGTCACAGCACTGTACAACAGGACAGGACAAATCAATATATACATGACAGTGAAGTAGACTCTAATACGTTAAGTAAATCTTAAAACCAGTACAGGCTGTTTCTGGACATAGATAAATGTGACCGCAAACAAGTTCAGAGTCACAGATGAAAAGAAGACGGGCAGAGGAAAGACGGGGAGAGGAAGAGGACACAAGTAGAAGACAACCACCTCTGGTCTGACAGGCAGCCATATCTATTTCCATCTATAGAAATAAGTGTTTTGTAAAGTATGTAAAGACCTTCAAATATCAGTGTTATTTTCTCCCCCATAAGGCTTTGCTTTGCTTTTAGCCAGGGTATTGGTTTCTGTCTGTACGGTTTCCTGTATAAGTGTAAGACTTGTGCACAGGGATTAGGCCTGATCTGTTAACAAATAAAACTCTTCTGACCAGTCTGATTTATCTCTCTGCACACAGACTCTGCGGCTTTGAGCCTTTCTATGATGAACGTGGAGATCAGTACATGTTCAAGAGAATTCTCAACTGTGATTATGACTTTGTCTCCCCCTGGTGGGACGATGTGTCTCTTAATGCCAAGGACTTGGTGAGCAAACTTAATTTGTGATTTCCTTGCTACAAATAAAGGTGGCTTTATTTCATTTTCCAAGATTTTGCTTTTATCACATTACAATGATTTGTAGGAGGCATACCAATATTGTGCCAACCCTGCCTCTAGCCAGGGCAGCGTCTTCTTGCTTTTGTCCCTTTTTTGAATAGTATTATACACATTCATTTCCATTTCTACCAAGCTGATTTTATCTACTGCCCAGGAACAGCAATGCCCCAGATGTGACATGTTGGCATGTTTTTATGGCATATATCCATTGAGTTAGAAGAAATATGTCTATCAGAGCCAGTCCTCAGTCAGCTGACCTTCTATTTGCTGTTACATTGTAGATATCGCCCCTTCTCTCTTATACATAGGATAGCTATACTAAGCTAGACAGACTGGTCCTTGCAAATCTGAATTTGCAACTCTGAGCAGGAAAATATTTGTTCACACAATGTATTGTAGCATTTCAGGTAATCTGCTGGCTTTATCATTTGTCTTGATGGACCGTAATTGATTAAAATAATCTATGCCAAAAATTCTGAGTGCTTATTCTTCTTTCCTAACCTGTTCCAAGTAATGTGAATTATAGTCATGACTGGAATCAGCCATCAGAATCTTACTATGGGCCTGATTCTCTCATAAGAATGAAGAATCTATGGATTCACACTTAACAAGCTTCCGCTTCTTAAGTGCGTATTTGCCTGAAATTACCTACTGCGCATGTGTAGTAGGTCATTTACTCTATCTACATACCAGATCGGTACGTAGATAGCATAGGTGCAGTCTTTAAAGACCACATGCAGTAATTTCCATCCACAGAGGTGGCGTCTTTATGAAGAAGTGAGAGGGGGGAGGTATTTAGATTAGCTGGAGAGGGCAGGGAGTTGCAATGTCCATATGGACAGATAAGGTATCCCTAAGTTACCACTGTATGGGAAACTAAGGGTTTTCCTGTACTTTTACAGTCAGAATAGACCTTGAATACAATAATTACTCAATGCCTTTATCAGGTAGAACATTTTGTAACCTAAAACTGATCACATTAGCAACAGATTCCGACATCCATTAAATAAATGCTTAGCATGCGTGTGTTTAACATTGTCTACTACTTCAAATAGCTGTTTGACATGAAAAATCCTATTAAGCTCACAGCACAACATTCTTATTCCCACACATATACATTATTAATCCTTTTAAAGTTCAGATAATCCTTATTTATTATAACATAATTAAACTGTGTGATTCTACTATGCCTCCCATTGGAAATATAAGATATTTTCCACGGATCATTGTTGTAAAAGTAGCTAAGAAAACCCTGTGTTTTATGATACTGCTTACAGTGTTGTGTCATGGTTAATTAAGTTACTGCAGCTTTGAGTGTCAAGCAGTGAAAAAATTCAGGACCATGGAGAGCACTGGTGTGAATGTCATTGTTCTGCTAATGTTTTTACACCCCACCCCACTTAACACGACCTGTAAATGATTAAAGCTGCTTATCCTTTATATCAGTGTTGTGTTGTGGGCACATAAAATGTGTAGCATAACCATAGATCCAGGAATACCAATGCAGTTTACAAACTCCAGAAGAACCCTAGAAATTGTTGAATTATGTTTGCTGATGTCTTGTTTATGCCTTATAGGTAAAAAAGTTAATTGTGTTTGACCCAAAGAAGCGCCTCACCACACACCAAGCCCTACAGCACCCTTGGGTCACAGGAAAAGCTGCAAACTTTGCTCATATGGACAATGCTCAAAAGAAACTCCAAGAGTTTAATGCCAGACGCAAGCTCAAGGTATGTATGTAGGTGATTAAAACTTTAAATGATCTACATTATCAATCGATGCAGGAGGCAGGTTCAGATTATGCAATTAAGAATACCAGAGGAGATCTATTTTTTTCTAATCCATAAGAATCCATTTTCTAATCCATAAAAATGACTGTCTTTAAAATGAATATGTATTAATATGTATTGTATGCTGACATTAAATTAATGTCAGCATACAAATATACCAGACCCTCCAACATGTCCCATTCCATTAGGAACAATTTAATCCGCTTCTCAGCTTCCAACTGTCATTCACCTGGTTTAAATTAAATAACTGATATTAAAAAAAAAACAATTTGCCTATTCGACAAAGGTGGTTACCATAGTAACTGACAGTTGGAAACTGAGGAGCATTTTTTACCTAATGGAATGGGTCATGTTGGAGGGTATGATATACTTGATAACAGGGGTGGAAGGTGACAGATTTGGACCCCCATAGTAAGGAGGCGGAGCCTGAGTCTGGATTGGTGGGACTAGGTGGAGGCACATGGGACTGGGGGTGGAGACCACTGCCTGAGAGAAGCTGTCTTAGAGTGAGAGCTTAAAACAGTGCTTACACTCTCTGGGCTTCATTTATAAAGCAGTGAAACTGCTAAAATATGAAGTTGATTTCATATTTTAGCGGTTTTCCTGCCTCTCCATATTTATTTTATGCACCTTTAATGCTCAGCGCTCCATATTCACTTCACAGCATCGGTCCCATAACTTGTTATGGGAGCGAGCTGTTCTCCGTAGTTATAAAGATGTGCTGCCCCTTTGCAGTCTCTCACTGTCCCGCGCAGAATGAAGTTCAGCTTCAAAAGCTTCAGCCGTTGTTCCTAGACTTTACTGAACAATAGGTCAATCCCCGACTCCTCCATATGAACTAGTCACAAAATTGAACTAGATTTCCCATCACTATGAACAATAGGTTAATCCCCGCCTCCTCCATCTCCAGAGCAGCAGTTATAGGTCCTTTCCTATCACATGCTGCTCCTGCATCTGCTGCCTGTTGCCTAGCAGCAGACGCCACTGTAAGCAACCATTAAAGTGATTAGAAAATGGCTGATGTCTCTATTTTATGGCTGTTGTGGTTATATCTATATAGCTATATAACAGGGAGAGCAGCTTTTTACAAATAACAGCCCCAGCTGTCTTAAAGCTTATGTAACTGCAGTGCTCTCACATAGAGATGAATCTGCATTTTCAGTGACATGTTCAAAATACACTAAAAATAAAAGCCAAATACATATATATTCAAGTATGGATGTTTCTTTTAATGTTCAAATAGTACAGTGACGTAGTACTGACAAATATCTGTTTAGGTGTTTACCGGTAAATCGCTGTCAAGGACAAATTGGTTCTTTGTAGAAACAGTAACTTTATGAATTATTTATTTTTGGATTCTATTGGTTAAAATATACCCTAAAACTTAAATTAATGATGTTAAACACTATTGTATTCTAAAGAATTAGGCTTAAAGATTATTTTATGGTTATTTTTAGGTTATAAATGTATACTGTAGCTTACTGTTAGAAATTGTGTATTTAATATTTTATTGTAATGTTATTAATGTCATGTAGATGCACAGTTATTTTTACATTTTAGTAAACAAGGACTGTATCCACAGGTCCGAATGAGAGCTCACTTACGCATGTAAAGTGTGTAAATGCACCCTCAGATGTAACTGCTATAGATGGAGTTAAGTAAAAAGGGGCTGTGCTTTCCCTCCGCTAGCAATGGTGGATGGGGGGCAGCATTTAAATTGTGCAGTATGGGATGGATATCTCACTTACGTACGGATTAGTGATCGAACAGGCCGCTGATCCACAAGTGTGACTTAAGGCCGCCTTCTGGCAGCGTAAGTCAAACCTCTTACAAACGAGAGAGGGGAGTGACAGGGGAGTTCATTAGCCTCTCTCGTGCATAATAAAACACCCCTGCACGTACGAAAAATGTTCAGGGGTGTGGATCCGGTCCCAAATGAATATTTACA
>WWET01004934.1:17828-39663 GCA_011038615.1 Limnodynastes dumerilii
ATTTACATATATATATATATATATATATATACAGAGAGAGAGAGAAAGCATTGTAAAAGTAGAAGCAGTTGTACTAATCGCACATGTCAAATGTCTTATATATTCTTTCTTGCTACAGGCAGCTGTTAAAGCTGTAGTAGCCTCAACCCGTCTTGGTAGCGCTGGCAGCCACAGCAGCCATGAAAGCAATAAGACAAGTAGAAATCCATCTCCTGTGCAAGACAGTGGTCGTGAGGAGGTGACCCCTCTGGAATCTAAACAGGAAGAGGAGGGCGCGTCCTGAGTCAACAACCACCATGTTTGCTTCTGGGTCTCCGCCATTTCATGCACCAGCTACATCAATCACTTTCTTCGCAGGGAAGATTCCTTAGCATGGCCTTCTGACAGTTATTTTCATGGGTTGCGATGAAATGCACAAGTTGGTGACACTATGTTCAATGCATGTGACTGCTTATTAAAATAGTAAAATGGCCGACCTGATACATGAAAGCTGTAATGCTATACCTACATATGAACTTTGACATGGGCTAATATTATTTCAATTATAACCTTGATATGCATTGTATCTACACTGTAGAGGAAGTGTGTAGTGTTTAATTTTACAATTTTATAAAGGTTACGGACTTTATAGAGGATATTTGACTAGTACGAGTTTTCATTTTGTGTTAATATCATGTTGCTGGATGCTAGTACTCTAAAAATAACATGTATAACACATTGAGTTATATCCGTTATATCTGTTTACAATAAAATAGTATAGGTATTTATGCAAAAAAAAACCACAAAAAACACATTCCACTGATACACCAGTAATGTATAGCTCTTGTGGCTAGAAATAGTATATTAGTATATTAGTTTGCATTAAGAATGCCTTATTACACTTTATATACAGTATTTTATTAACCAAAAAGCACTTTCATAGATTTGTCATGGCATTGTCCAAAGGATAAAAAACATAAGAAGTAAATATACAGTAAATTAAGTAACAGTTAAACAAAAAAGCATGATACATTAAACATAGATAATTGACTAGAAACTTATGGTTGGATCGTTAACAACATTAATATTGTAAGATGAGTAAAAGAGTTGAGTAAATTAAGAACACACATTATCTGTTCCAATCTTTACTTGTATATTTATTTTTTATATTAAAGAGATCATTTACAGAGGATTATTGTCACTTACATTATTTATATTTTAAACAAGAGATTTGTCAGTAAAATACTTATCTCCTAAATCATTTTGATTTTCATTTAATTTAAAATCTATGGTATTTGTGTTTGTAATAATCATTTGAATAATCATTATTTTTATGTGAAACATGCATTAGAATTAAAACAATGGTGTAATCTTAATGATAAGAATCATTAGTGAACTTGTGTCCATATGTCCATTTTGTATGCATGCTGCCTAGTTTGATAATAGTTTGTAGAACTGCAGGGCTGAAAAAATGATTGGACTACAGCAGAGCCGTAACTGGAAATTTTAGCGCTAGGGGCAAAAAGGAAAAATGGTGCCCCCTGAGCCTGTATTCAAAGCCAATTTAACCTTAAATATTAACTTAGCGGTGCCCCCTTAAGCTTTGCGCCCCGTGCGGCCACCCCTATCTCACACTCCTAATAACGGCCCTGGACTACAGAAGGAAAAGAATGCAGCACAATATATATCACCAGTTTTATTGGAAGGTTGTATATTATTTGTAGTATACCTAAATGTTTATTAGTAATGAAAACCAAGTGACCTGGAACTTTATAGTTTGGCGAGGGCAAATATGTGAGCAATTATGGCTCTCTGCAAACATACTAATCTTCATACTGTCACTTCTAGTATTATTATTATTATTATTATTATTATTATTTAGATTATTTTTTGATTATAGAGGATGTTGAATCTTAAAAATGTAATTTTCCTACCACACACAGATGCTAGGGTCTTTTTTCTCAGAAACTTGCTATTCTATGAATAGGCAACTGCAGAGCAACTAGTTGCAGGGGCATTTTGGGCTCCTAAAGTTGCCCAGAGCAATTCATCAGTAGGTGTGGCTAACATAAATTACAAATTGTGGAGGCCCTGACACAGATTACATTTAATTCTGGTAGTAATTAATAAAGTACATATAATAAAAAAAAAGGAACCCATGTACATAATACTATCCCAGCAACATTCAACACAAGTATTACAAGTTATAAGCTACTGTATAACACACAAAAATAATCTGAGACAGACAGTTAGATATCAATGAAATAAAATAATGTATAGTACATACCTATACAACATAATTATAAATAACAGTGAAACATGTATTCAAATCATAAATAACTCTGGTATTTTTACCATTATCATGTTCATAAATATAATATCTTGATTTAAAATTAATCAATTTGTGATGATCTTGCTTTGTTTAGAATATATATAATACAAGTCTGACCTAACCTTAAAGGACTTATATCTTCTCACTTCCATTTTATCTATCACCTTACTTGCTGCTCTCTCAGTTGCTCTTCATTGTGCTGTGTGTGTGTCCCAGAAAATTGAGCACAGTTGCTCAACAAAAGCAAGAACATCAAAAAAACAAACAAACAAAATACAAGTTGTGCATATGCATGGCTGGATCATAGAGGGAACAGAGAATCCAGTGTATAAAGATAGATGACAGTGACTGTCATCCCCCTCCTAAGTACACTGTACCGTGGCCAGCCGGTAAATGCCAGATGCCACAAAATAGTGTCCATAGGAGAAGTATGTTAGTCACTGGCATCCTTCCTCATGCACTTCAGTGGGAGGCATGCTGATTATACATCTGTGGGGGCCTTTGGACAGACTTCAAGTAGTCTATGCCATGCCTGAGTGAATTTTGACAGGCAGTAGCACCCGCAAAAGCTTCTTGATAGCCTGCGGGCGGTCTCATTCAGCCTGCGGCCTACTGAGAAAATGCCTGGTAAGTCCTATGGCCAATCCATCCCTGACTTCTGGAACCCAAGCAAACATAAGAACATACAAACTTCACACATATAGTTTTTCAGCTTAGCTTGGACAATCTATTTACAAGCTTGAATGTTGAGACCTCCTTTTCCAAGATACTTTGGAGTTGATCCAGCGTTAGGAGTAACTGCACAAAAAGGTGCAAATCTGCACCTAGACAAACCATGTTGAGGACTGCAAATACTTTTTTTTCCATGCTGCACACCTATGAAATCATTTTGTTTGCACATATTTAATAAGCTTTTTGCTTTGTTTGCTGTTACTCTCAGGCCAGGATCAGCCCCTGACATTAGGGTTTTTGAATAGAAGGTAGTCCTATCAAGGCATTACACATGCAATATACACTTTAGGGGACAGTTTTTGACGGTGGCCACCTTTTAAAGCTAGCAACACACTAAGGGACATTTTCTACACATTTTAGTCAGGTGTTAACATGTAGGGTTAGGTCATTAAATATTGCAAGGTTTATGTGGGTACACATGGCCATGCTTTTCCTTATAGGAGTATATGCATCGGCAGGATAAGTGATAAGTGAGATGTAGAATCGCTGTGCTTTTTAATAGAAAAGCATAGCTATTTTTCCATTTTAAAATCGATTCACATCGACGGCGATTCAACATCGATGGCAAAAATTCGTCATAGTAAATTCCGTGAATTTTGCCAAAAAATCGCTGCTCAAACACAGCGATGATGGTCGATGTTAAATCGCTGTCAGAAATCGTAAATGAGGCCCTAAGAGACTGGAAAGACATCCATAGAGAAATACTAGTAGGCTGGGGAGACATGAATGGGAAATATAGGGAGGCTGGAGAGACATCAATGGGGAAATACTGGGAGGCTGGAGAGACATCAATGGGGAAATACTGGGAGGCTGAAGCTGGAGACACATCAATGGGGAAATACTGGGAGGCTGGAGAGACATCAGCGGGGAAATACTGGGATGCTGAAGCTTGAGAGACATCAATGGGAAACATAGTGAGGTTGGAGATATGTGAATGGGAAATAATAGGAGGCTAGAAAGATATGAATGGGAAATAATAGGAGGCTGGAGAGATATACATGGGAAATAATAGGAGGCTGGAGAGATATGAATTGGAAATAATAGGAGGCTGGAGAGACATCCATAGAGAAATACTAGAAGGCTGGGGAGAAATGAATTGAAAATATAGGGAGGCTGGAAAGACATGATGAGGAATGCTTAGGAGCTGGAGAGACATGGGGCCTGATCCAGACCTACGCTGGTGTGCGGTTTTACGCCAATCGTAAGCATAAAAACGGCTTTATGTACTAACTGCACATGCGTGGGACACATTTTACACTAAGAAATTCTGAGCATATGAGCCGTGGGCGTATTAGCTTCATATTAACGCTGGAGGGGACGTGCCTTATGAAATCTGTAACTACACGCTGTGGGCAGGGTGAGGCATTTAAGTCATACAGTATGGGCGTGATAAGCGTCGCAACTACACAATGACCATACGGACGCACGCTGTTACAAGCAGAAAAGTTAGGGTAGGGTGTGCCTAGCGTATGAAAGCAAAACTAAGTACGACCAAGGGGAGTTCCTATTGCCATGCATCGAAAGTACGCCGGCATTAATACCCAAGCACACCAGCGTAGGTCTGGATCAGGCCCATGGTGGGTAATATTGAGGGGGATGGAAAGACATGAGGGAGAATAATGGGAGACTGGAGATGAGAAGGATATATTGGAAGGTTGGATACATGTCAGTCTGTATGGCAATTTTTATGATGAAATGGGAGACTAGGACACTGTCTGTATTGTATAGACACCATAATCTATAAACTATGATACCACTCACATGGATACCATAATCTATAAACTATAATGTTAAATTGTTAAACAGGTGAGTGCAAATTTAAAGTTTGCAGGGAGGCTCCAAATACCCTAGCACTGGCCCTGAGTGCACTATACCTCTCTGTCATATAGTTTACATATACCTTCCTGCCAAATAGTGTGTATATACCTCTCTGCCATATAGGGCCCATATTCACAGTTCCGTGCGTATTTTTAGGATCGGAATAACTGTGCATGCGTATGTAAAGAAAACAGGCTGGGGGAGGGAAGTTGAGACACCCCTTATCCCAATCCATACCCAGGCTGTACTTTTTAGCCCTGTTCAGTACTATGAGGTACTGTGTATTCTACATGTATAATTTGGGGTTTCTGTAGCTTCAGTAGAGTGTGCTATGTAGTTATTATATGTTATATGTAGGGTGTAATGTGTGATGTGTGTTATATTAAAGGTAAGCCCGATTACAGGATATTGATAAGGGGGGAGACTGTAGCTGCATTGATCCCCCCATTCTGTTCAGGACGTCCATACATGGTCATACATCCCTGCAGACCACAGGAAGAGCCAAGGGGGTACTTGCAGTGTATCTATTGCCCCCTCCTTCCTCTACAGGAAACCACAAGTGTGTGACATCAGGAATGACTGGCAAGGGTTAAATCTGGGAGTGTCTGCTCCCTATCTGCCATTTGCAGGAAGGCATAGGTTATCTCCATCAAAGGATTTGCCCAGGACTCAGGAAGACTTCTTGGCACCATCCAAGCAGGGAGTCCCAGTATGGACAAGGAGTAAAGGAGGACTGGATAGTGTCCAAGACATCGATGAACAGCTGCCCCCTAGCTATTGATTAGCCAATTACATGCCACCTCACCTGTCACATGCCTATAAGGGGGAGTGCTGTGTAAAAAGGGTGAATGGTTGGGACTCCGTGAGTTGGAACTTTGGGGGCATTGGTGTTGGAGGCTAATCTTCAGCCAGCCCTGCTGCTGCATTGGACTATACTGGGCTAAGAGGTGATTCTCTGCCCAGGCCCGTTGTGGAACCCTTACCCCTGGATTTACTTGGACTCATTCGGTCACTGTGGGACTTGTTACTGGCTGTGCTGGGCTTCATTTTAAACCATTACTCTAATACATGGTAATAAACCTGTCTGGATTTCCATATACTCCGTGTCTGAGTGATCTGAAGGACCTGAATCTTCACAGTAAAGTTATGTTGAATTTATGCACGGAAGTCCATTAGGCGCATAGTTATGAATCGCATTTGGGGACATACGTGCGGATGGGCGTGGTTGAAATCTGTACGGACAAAGTTATGTGAAAGTGGGTGGGGGGAGGCATTTAAATGACTATTTGAGGCCGCGGTTAGCTACATACGCACGTACGTAAGTATTATACGCATGTAAATGCACTTGTAGCGATAAGGGTGTCCTATGGAGGCGTCCGTGTGAGGGGGAGCGTCATGGGTGTTGGCTTGCAACGTACATGCGTATAAATTCGTATTAACGGATCTGTGAATACGGCCCATAGTATAAATATATATAATATATATACAATAGTAAGCCTGAACGGCTGAAATATTGAATATTGGTCATACAGGGACTTCTGAGGGGAAGGACACCAATGGAAGCATTATAACAATGGGAATTTGCCTATAGGGTCTATGCCTAGGACAGACTCAGCTCAGCCGGCAATTTCTGTTCAGGAAACAATCCCTTCAAAAGCTCCAGGTAGAAATGCAATGCTAAGACCATTCTGAGAGGGCACTAGTAGTGCAGATAACATACCTGCAGTTGTTAGAAATGAATGACTGAGACACATGAAAAGTTTAGCAGATTAGTCTTTAATTTGCCAATTGTGAAAACTACTATACACACCAGATATAAAGTGTGTGTGTGTGTGTGTGTGTGTGTGTGTGTGTGTTTTCTACACCAGCAGAGAAAAATGTAACTGGAAAAAGATGTCTCCCCAGTGCTTATATAGAACACATAATGGTGATAAATACAAATTTACTATCTGATAATAAACAGTAAAACATACAAATAGTCAGCCAATAATTTGATCTTTTTTATTGGGCTGATCGGGTGGTGTTAGCTGGAACTACCTCTCCCTCTGGTGGACTGAGGGCAGGTGTCCATGACCAGGTCTTCTGGGGTCTGGGATCAATTGAAGCTGCATGTACAGGTAGGTGTATCACCTGTGTAGCAGATGGTAATGGGGCTGGTGTCCTTACCTCTAATGGTGAAATGGCAGTTTCTCAGGATTAAATGGAATTCCTGCATCTGATGTTCTTGTGGATATCCACAAAAATAGGGTAAATACCCACACCAACTCAATAGTTGAAAAGCACAGGGTTAAATAATTATTATTTAACTATTTTAGTTATAAACCATTTATGACCCTGGGTGCTACTTGAATTTCAAAAGGTATACATACAAAACAAGAAAACACTCAGAAACTAATCCAACCATGTAAAGTAATAGGGCAATTTTAAAACTAAAACTTTATTGAATCAACTTTAAAATGCAAAAATATTGGTTAAAAAGATATGACCAAGTACCGCAATATCTCAAATCTTAAAAATTGGATTTAAAGGATAACTGACATCATAGTAAATAGTCTTTGTCCCATCCTCTCAAAATGCATGATGATGTTTTCAGCTGCATGAGAAAAGAGACACGGCCGTATTCAGAAAACCGCCAGTGAAAGGTTCGCAATTATACGCACGGACGTTGCAAGTCAACACCCATGACACTCCCCTCACATGGACGGTTTTTCCTTGACTTATGAGTGCACAGAGCACCTCTAACTAAACGTGTGCATACGTGCGTATAATACTTCCGTACGTGTGTATCTAACTAACCGCGCCCCACACCCACTTTCACATATCTGTCTCCGGACGGATTATAACCACGCCCCTCCATACGTATTTTTCATGTGCAATTCGCAAGTCCATGACTAATGGACTTCTGTGTGTAAAATCAAGGTAGATAGCGTAAATTTAGTTACTACGCATGCGCAGTTCATCAGATCGTAAAAATAAGCATGGAACTTCACGCAAAATCGGTTCTCTGAATATGGCCCAGTGTTCAACTGAACATTATTACATGCTACACGTCCAAGGGCAGACAGCACCCGTGGGCAGAGGAGCATTGACCTTCTGGGCTAGACCCTCAGTTGTTTTCAACTGCTTTGTTGTATACCTAAAACTACCTATTACATATTGGTCACTCCTCATGGGTCAGCACTGTTGTGCTGTGTATGTGCAATACCCCCCCATAAGGTAAGAATTGCCATGTAGCTACAATATATATGGTCACTATAGCCAACATTCTGTCTTCTTGTTGGGAAACTTACGTTTATCTGCACTGATCAGAGAAAAGTCCTTTACAGACTTCTCAGGGACACACCTGTCTTGAGTTGTGGGGTGGTCTGTAGCCAAATAAATTATTAGAAAAAAACAATTCTGTTTTTCTTACCTTATCCCTGTAAATACCCACAATATATGGGTTAGAGCAGGGGTTCTTAACCCATGATACGCGTACTACCAGTGGTACGCGTACCTCTGGCAGGTGGTACACGGAGGCAGGGTCGGATTACCTCCGTTAACAGGTCCAAGCCAGTAATATAACTATTACTGGCTTTGGGCCCTGTTCCCAGTAATGCACTGGGTGACGTCCTGACGTCACGCCAGTGCCGCACCCCCGCCTCCCGCACTGTATGCCTGAGCCCTGCGTTTCTTAGACAAGAGCGCAGGGCTCAGTGTGAAAGGGCTAGTGGCAGTAGCTCAGGCACAGTGGAGGTGTCTCTCTTTCTGTGCACTCCGTGCATAAGCGTTAGAAGGGAAAGGGGGCCCTGCCTGTCCAGAATGTTAATTACACTGGCTGGCAAATTCTACAAGAATCTTTATATCGGGTAAGTGGTACTCAGCAATAAAAGGTTGAGAACCCCTGGGTTAGAGGGATTCATGAAATCCAAGGACACGTTTTTTGATGAGAAAACAGAGGTTTCCATTCTCTGGGACGTTTTTTGGAAGCAAATTCCTTCATGTCCTCAAGAACGAAGGAAGGCATTTCATCCGTACATCATAAGGAAGAAGATTGAAGACACATCGTTATAGAATAATTCCTGTCTAATGTCTAATTATTCTCTTAATCTTTACATCATGACTACAAGTGTGTGTAGCCATCTTTACAGCTCACAAGACCCAGTCACTGTGAAGAAAGACATAAGTATCTTTCAGTAAGATTCACTTTATCAGTTGTAGAAACTGAGTTGGCCATAGTGTTGTCTCATCAGATGAAACTGGAATAGGCCTCTTATATGTTGATAAAAAAGGTATCTAGCATTTTATCATGTGACCATAACACGGACTATTTTTTCTATATTATTGTTGTGTAATTAAGAAGATATGTGATTATTTTATTCTGATTCTTCTAGTGTTATATTACCAGAATATATAGTCATGAATACTGTCAGTCTACTGTATGTTTGGTGATGTGTGTCCACACCTGTAAATGTGCTGGACTTGGGTCCAGGTACTGGTGCAGGTTACAGTTGCTCAATCTGGAGCATTGCGCCTGCTGTGGCTGGTTGGTGACAATAAATGGGTTTAGGCAAGTCTGGCGTCTTTCCAGAATGAGTTAATGCTTCAGAATAAAAAAAAATGATGAAAAATTCTTGGAAGACAATCAATTTATGTAAATGGGCCAGATCCAAAACAACGCTTGTAAGCGAATTTACGTGTGGGGGAAACGTAAAATCGCATTTTAGTAAGTAATGGCTGAGCACATACAGGGGGCACAAATGGATGGATAGGCACATGCAGAGGGCAGAAGTGGATGGCTGTATAACATGCAGGAGGCAGTAGTGGATGACTGGGCACATACAGAGGGTCATAGGCATCGGAACGGGGGGGAGGTTAAGGGGGCATCTTGCCCACCCAAAATATAAAAAGCGGCGCTCTCAGGCCCACCGACAGGATGAGGCATTAAAGTGAAACTTGGCAGCCGGGGGATGTGGCGCAGGCCGGTCATCCTCCACTATGGATACAGGCAGTTTCTGTATGAGCTGCCGCGGCAGTTACATTGAGCAGCTGATTTTAGCTGCTCTGTGTAACTGCCTCAGACGCTCATACAGGAACTTCATGTATGAATGTGGAGGAGGGAGGGAGCGTGCGCCACAGAGGAAGAATCAAGGTAAATAAAAAAAAAACATGAAGGGGGGGGGGGTCTGGGTGGGAGCACTGGGGGGCTGGTGGCACATGATGGGAGTACTGGGGGGTTGGGTCTTGTGGCACATGATGGGAGTACTGGGGGAGGCTGGTAGCACATGATGGGAGTACAGGGGGGGTCTGGAGACACATGATGAGGGATACTGGTAAGCTGGAAACACAAGAATGGGGAATATTAAGGAGCTGGAGACACATGATAATGAATACTGGCAACAGACATATGATGGGGAATACTGGGAGCTGGAGATACATGAATGGGGAATTCTGGGGAGCTAGAGACATATGATGGGGAATACTGTGAGCTGGAGACACATGAATGGAGAGTATTGGGAGGGTGGAGAGACATAAGGGAAGACCAGAGGATTAGGAGGATATATTGGAAGGCTGCATATACGCAATGGGGAGAGATTGGATGCATATATATAGAGCACACAAACACAAACTGAATAACAGTAAGCGCTCACAAGGCTGTGCTTCTTTTGTATTGTGGTTACAAATGTTTCCTGTTTCTGACACAAGGAGGCCTTTTGTAACTGCATTGTGGTTTCAAAATGTTGAATTTATCATATAGTGTTCAGAAGGATGCAATTTGTACTTTATGGTATAGCAGTCACTTGATGTTTGTATGGTATGGCTGTCACTAAGATACAGTGCATCCGGAAAAGTTTTCACAGCACTTCACTTTTTCCACATTTTGTTATGTTACAGCCTTATTCCAAAATGGAATAAATTAATTTTTCCCTTAAAATTCTACACACAATACCCCATAATGACAACGTGAAAAAGTTTTTGGGAGATTTTTGCTAATTTTTTATAAATAAAAAAACCAAGAACTCACATGCACTTAAGTATTCACAGCCTTTGCTCAATACTTTGTTGATGCACCCTTTGCAGCAATTATAGCCTCAAGTCTTTTTGAATATGATGCCACAAGCTTGGCACACCTGTCTTTGGGCAGTTTCGCCCATTCCTCTTTGCAGCACCTCTCAAGCTCCATCAGGTTGGATGGGAAGCGTCGGTGCACAGCCATTTTCAGATCTCTCCAGAGATGTTCAATCGGATTCAAGTCCTGGCTCTGGCTGGGCCACTCAAGGAAATCACAGAGTTGTCATGAAGCCACTCCTTTGATATCTTGGCTGTGTGCTTAGGGTCATTGGGCCTGATCCAGACCTACGCTTTTGTGCATAGCGTATTATCGCTAACCGCTGATTATCGGCAAACCTTACCCTAACTTTTGTGTTAGTTTCCACGGCCGTCCGTACGTTCATTGTGTATTAACGACGCTTAGCACGCCCATACTGTACAATTTAAATGGCTCCCCTGTCTACATTCCTTAACTCCAGCATCCATACTAACTTCATACTTTAAACGCGCCCCGTCGTCTAAAAATATGCAAACAATACGGACGCCATAATTGCCGCTACGAAAAGGTGTTTGGTACGACCAGAAGTTGTCACTATGCACATGCACATTGCATTTTATCTGCCGTTTTTACGCTTACGATCAGCGTTAGCTCGCATGTGAGCGTAGGTCTGGATCAAGGCCATTGTCCTGCTGACAGATTAACCGTCGCCCCAGTCTAATGTCAAGAGCACTCTGAAGCATGTTTTCATCCAGGATGTCTTTTTACATTGCTGCATTAATTTTTCCCTCTATCCTGACTAGTCTCTGTTATGGCACGCTGGAATTACCTGAGGTGAGTACCAGGGTGGCCGCAGGAGCGAGACGGTCGTTGCTTGCCAAGGCGTGGAGTCTAATGGTGTTCACTAGAGCCTCTAAAGGTGAGGATAGTCTGGGCTGCAGGTTTCCCCGCAGGTCGCGGCCCCTGGGGTAACGCCCGGGAGAGGAAGGTGTTCACTAGAGCCTCTAAAGGTGAGGATAGTCTGGGCTGCAGGTTTCCCCGCAGGTCGCAGCCCCTGGGGTAACGCCCGGGAGAGGAAGTAAGTAATAAAGAAGATGGAAGAAGCAGCGGGAGAAAGACTGAGTCAGAAGAGACTGACCAGTGACAAACCACGAGGAACAAATGACAGAGACCATGGATGAGAAGGGGTTAACGAGACTGACAGGACAAACTGGCTAACCAGGACACACACACACACGCACACACACCAGCAGGACCCCGAAGGGCTGACAGACACAAGCAACCAGGATAAGCAGGGAATAAAACAGCAGAGTAAAACAGCAAGGTGGGAGAGAGGGAGATGACACACTCCTCTCTCCACAGAGGAATGCTGTAGCTCTTACAGATTGACCATTGGGTTCTTGATCACCTCCCTGACTAGGGCCATTCTCACCCGATCACTCAGTTTATGGCTGGCCAGCTCTAACAAGAGTCCTGGTGGTTCTAAACTTCTTCCATTTACAGATGATTGAGGCCGCTGTGCTCATTGGGACCTTTAAAGCAGCAGATATTTTTCTGTACTCCAGATTTGTGCCTCGAGACAATCCTGTCTCAGAGGTCTACCGACAATTCCTTTGACTTCATGCTTGGTTTGTGCAGAACAGAATTTATCACAGGTGGACTCCATTTAAGCTGTAGGAACATCCCAAGGATGATCAGTGGAAACAGGATGCACCTGAGCTCAAACTTTTTTCATGTTGTCATTATGGGGTATTGTGTGTAGAAATTTTTGTGAAAAAATGTATTTAATTTTGGAATAAGACTGTAACATAACATATTTTGGAAAATGAGAATACTTTCCAGATGCGCTGTATATAGTCTGTATTGTGTGGTGGCTTTTAGGATGAATTGGCAGACTATGATGCTGTCTGTATTGTATAGTAGTTACTATGATTTGCTTTCTTTTATTGTGGTTACAAAATTGTGTTTTATAACGCTTAGATGGAGACACTATAATCTATAAACTATTTTGTTAAATTGTTAAACAGGAGGACGCAAATTTAAAATTTGAAGGGTGGGGTGCCAAACACCCTAGTACTGGCCCTGGTAGGGAACACAGCAGTCAGTTGGTATATTGACATATACTGTGGTCAGTGTAGGAATGCAGATATGCTTAAGGCAAAATGCTGCTGTCACAAAATGCAGGATTTACCATGTCAAAAGCCACCTGTCAGTGTCTCTCTCCAGGCCCGCTCTCTGCCTCCAGGGAGGTGCCAGTCTCCGTAGTGGCAGCTCCATCCATGATGTCCACCACATGCTTCCCTGTATATTGCTGGCACCAAATGCTGCTGTCCTCCAGTGCATTGGCGCTGCCATCTTGGATCTGTGCACATGATCTACAGAAGCCAACCAAAAGCAAGCCAGGAGCAGCCTGTCTGTCCAATCCTGGTCAGGGACGCTCTATTTAAACCCAGAGTACTGAGTCCTCAGTGCCAGAACAACGTGTTCATTCAGGATTCCTGCCTTGCTTCTAGTGAGAAATCTGATTTCAGGCTACAGCTTGCAACCTGCTGCTCAGCTGTAGCAATCAACCCGATTACCCTTGCAAGCAGAAAATAGATGGCAGTATATTGCTCCAACTTCAAGACCTCTGCCGTTGCAGACTGTCTAATTCATCAGCCTGCAGAGTATTGCTTCAGCTTCAAGACCTCTGCTGCTGCAGAGTGTCTATTCTGTTCAACAGACTGCAGAGTATTGCTGTTCCAGTTCAAGCAACCTGGTCCAGCCTAGGTCAAGTCTAATCCTGTTCCAGTTCAAGCCACCTGATTCAGCCCAGGTCAAGTCTAATCCTGTTCCAGTTCATGTCACCTGGTCCACCCCAAGTCAAGTCACCCCAAGACTCCTGCCCAGTCCTGGTTGTCAAGCCTTGTTCCAGTTCCACTCCTGGCCCAGTCCAGGTTCAGTCAAGCCTTTTTCCAGTTCCACTCCTGGCCCAGTTCAGGTTCAGTCAAGTCTTGCTACAGTTCCAGTCCTGGCCCAGTTCAGGTCCACGTCAAGTCTTGCTCCATTTCCAGTCCTGGTTCAGTCCACGTGAAGTCTGAACCAGTTCATTTCTATTCCTGGTCAAGCCTGAATCCCTTTGCCTACCGACAAAGCATATTTTTAGATGGAGGCCTGGGACTTAAGTCACATTAGCCAAATAGTTAAACTGGCCCTGAGAATAATTACCATGTACAAATACCTGTAAAAGCTCATTTTATGGTATATTGCAAATTCTACTCAGAGATGCTAATATCTGGCATGGCAACACATTCAAGCACTGAAGGGTAGGGCAATGGTGGTGACAGGAATATAGTCACAGCTTGTAGCCCAGTGATGGCCAGTAGGTGCCTTTGGAGCGGTCACATGTCTCCCGTACTCTTTTCTGTTTTGTCATAGTTTATAACACTAACATATCTGTATTTTTTTTGTTAATAAATGTATTTTTACATAAGTGACAAACTGTGTATGCACAAGCAGTCAAAGAACAGACACTAAGGGCCTGATCCAGACCTACGCATGAAAGTAAAAACTTTCACTCCCACGACACTCCCCTTACCTTCCTTTCATCACGCCCGCTGAACCCTACCCTAACTTTTCCATGTGTTCGTATGTATTTTTGTAGTGACGCGCTGTTCGTAGCGGGCTAAGCTCGCCCATACTGTACAATTTAAATGGCTCCCCCCGCCTACATTCCTTAACTCCAGTGTCCGTACTAACTTGGTACTATAAACACACCCCGTCATCAGAAAATACGCAAACAATACGGACGCCCGAATCGCCGCTACGAGAAGGTCTCTGGTACGACCGGAAGTTGTCACTATGCACATGCGCATTGCGTTTTTTATGGCGATTTAACACTTATGATCAGCGTTAGATCGCCTGCAAGCGTAGGTCTGGATCAGGCCCTAAGACACTAAGTTCGCCAGGGGCCACTAAAGCTCTGAGGAAGCTAACTCAGAAAAGAATACTAGCAAACAGGACAGATAAGAAACAGGAAGGGGCTATAAAGGCTAGAATATCAGCAAGGAAGACACTTACATGAGCATGCTTAATTTAGCACTCGCTGCAGCAAGAACCAGACCAAGATAACATTACATTGCATTGTGGTGTTAAACTATAATTTATGGCATATCTGTGGATAAGATACATAAGTATATTACATTGCATTGTGGTGTTAAACTAAGATTTAATTAAGTACAGCTGGATTAAGCCTTTGTGAAGCATAGTACACAGAAATAAATATAATTACAATCTAATTTTTATTGTGTAGAGGATAAAGGGGAATTACTAACAGCAAAAACAGTAACTTTAATCAGAAGAAAATATACATAGTTGTGTAATCCTCGTGATCAATTTTGAAGTAACTACAAATTCTGAAGAACTAGTTAGCAAACAAGATATGATTATGCATAGAAGCACAATAACAGAACATAGGAAAGCAAAATATTATAACAATCACAAAAAACAGAATATAAACAAATATACATGCAGGTTAATTGGTGCTGCACAAAGGGAACCAAATTCAGAGATGGAAAATAATACCGTGTTCAGATTGCCACTGCCTAAAAAGCCAGCTTTTTAGGCAGTGGGCAAAATTTTGAAAATTTTAGCCTGGTGTGTTCAGACTGCGCTGAAAACACCGGCTTTTTTTTTTTTTACAAGCCGGCTGCTATTTAAATAGCCGGCTTTTCACCGCAGTGTGAACGGGTGAAGCCGGCTTTTAAAAAAGCCGGCAAAAACCCTTCTTTTTAGCCGGGTCTGAGACCCGGCTAAAGAGACCCGGCTTCACCGTTCACATTGCCAGAAAAAGCCGGGGTTTTCAAAAAAGCCGGCAATTTCATGAAAACCCCGGCTTTTTCATGGTAATCTAAACGGGGTATAAGAGAGGAAAGTTACTCCTGAGCAAAACCATGTTGATTTCAGGGGGAGTCAAATTGTTTGTATTCTTTGCATACAGAGATATATCTTTTACTTACTGCACACAGATACTGACCAGCTTTATTTTACACTGTTATTTAGACTAAGGCTAGGGAACATCACCTCTCAACCCTAATACTGTTTGCAACAGATGAAATTTGACTCCCATAAAATCAACAAAGTTTTGCCCAGGTTGGTTCAATAAGCTTAAAATAGAAGATAATTTATATGTAACAGATGTCTGAAACATCGCAAACTAAAACAGTTTTTTGCGTTTAGCTTTTCCTCTTCACTCCTTAACAAGCATTTCCATTGGCTAATATAAAATACCATTTACACTAGCGGATAATTCAGTGTACAGGAATACGTATATGTATAAAGTATCTGGTTGTATTAATAATAATAATGTACAGTCTTATGTTTTAAACCCCCAATAAAGTTTATTTTGTTTGTTGCTGTGTGGTTTTCACAGACTGCAAACTTCTTTCAACTTTGATAAAGGCCAATTAAGGATACCTGGGGATGTGAATATTAGAGAGAGAGGGGTCTGGGTCTTCAGGGCATAGAGCAAGAGGTTAGGCAAATTAAGAATTGTACTTGTGAGATGCTGTACATTTAATCTATTAGTACCTGTGAAGCAGGACAGAGGCCTGCTGAGAACCTGCTGTTTGTGTAAGTGCAACATGATTTCTGTGAGTGGGACATTAGGTCCGAACACTCTAGTATGGGACCATCCTTGTGTGTTAGTTAGAGCCGGACAGATCATAATTTATTTTATATTTTGTTTATTTTGTTACTGACCAAAAAAACTAGCTGCGACTATTTGTATCAATACTGGTGTACTAACATTACCCCAAGAGATGGCAACTTAAACCTGATTTTGCGGCAATATATTGTCTTTTTGGGGCAAAATGAGTTGCATCTCATGGCACCTTGAAGAGGAATTTAGCCATAATGTCCCATAAGGTTGGGTTAAGTTATTTTCGATGATGTCATCTACCGTAATGAGTCTCATAATGTTATGTACAACACATGTAAAGCTCACTAAAGCATCCCAGCGTCTTTTCCATAGGCAATTATTTACATTTTCTAAATATGTGCACCCAAAATAACTCTTAATACACATTGAACAAGATAGAATCAGCATATTATGTTGACCAAAATACTGACAAATGAAATGCAACTTATCAAAGAAAATAAACTTAAATAAAACGGCACTTACATTAAATTCTACCAAGGTCTGTGGTGACAAATCTTTAACACAAGAGGAGAATACACGATACACTCTCACCTGTGTAGCAGATTCACTCTTTACTCTAGAAGTCAGATGACTAGCCGCATGTGTACAGACATTCTATTATGTGTCCTGAGTTTATGGGGTATATGTAATAAATAATAAACGCCAGAGTCAGGCTACTGATTTGTGTTTATGTGTTCTGCACACATCCACATTACCCAATCATCCTGGGTACCAGGATGCATTTGGACGGGGCTTGTTTTGTAGTATACATTATTAGGTGTGATAATGAATTGCATACCAATCCAGACTTCTGACCCACCATCATGTTTCATTTGCATGAGATGGGAAACAAGGTAGAGTATGGGTCTCAGAAGTCTGTCTATTCAAGGGGAATGGTGTATCACATTCTCATTCAGATGCGTGAATACAGTGAGTTTCCAATAGCAGATCCCAGTGTATCCTGGGTTTGGATTTTTGAAGGCTGAAAAATCTGATCTATGATTTTGAGTTAGCAAATTATCAGTGTTCCTATAGCCTGTCAGGTTTTTCCTTCAAAAAAATTCTGCTTCACATTTGTCTAGTAAATTTGATGACTTGTATATGGAAAAGGAGGTCCTGGGGAAGTGTCAGTCCTTAAATTAAATTCCATCAACCTGTCTGTTACATTTAAACATGGATGCCAGTGAAATAAAATATGAATGTACAGGGTCACACAGTAGGTTAAAGTTACATTTTATTGGTACAATTTACTTACTGTAAAATGGAACAAATTAATTAAAAAACATAAAAGCTACAGAAATAAAACATGAAAATTCTTGGCCACCAAGGACAGGCCAGGAGGATGAGGCAGCACGGAATTCTGCAGGTACTATGGCAGAGAGTACTATGGAAATGCTATGTATAAGTTATATCAGATGGGCAAGTAATTCTCTCTTTCCCATTTATGCTCTTGGATGGCCTTGGTCATAGATCTTAATCCAATTGTCAGTCTAAATATATGTTAACAATGAAATACTAATTATTGAAGTTAAATATGCGCTGTCAAAAACATAGGAGCAGATCCAAACCCAGCTTTTATCTGCTCCTTGCGTACACGCATACACACACCGCACCTCCCTGGAATGGAAGTAGAAGTGTTTCCATTGACGGCGCTGGAAGTGTACATTGTGTACGCAAGGTGAAAGGGGGAAAGGTATGGTACATTAAAGGTGAGTTTACACTCTTACATACTACCCAGATTTACAAATATTAAGGCAGGATCCTGTGATCATAAGCCCCATAGGCTGGAGTTATACAGCGGGGATACAGCAGTGATCTGGCAGCCAATGCTCTCCAAGCTCAGGATCCAATCCAAAGTTATTGTGTCAAAATAAGACACAAAGACCAACCACTGGCAAATATCACAGCTATAGAACCCTAGCACACAGAAATTCTGCAGCCAAGTATAGTGCATAATAGGTTCTTTAACAGAGAAAACATCAGTACAGAACCATTTCTTAAATACTTTTTTCCTGTATAACCATTTACTACAGTACTTGTCTTCTATTAACAATATAATACTATGTTGATATAAGTTTATTGTATTATAATTAGACCTATGTATTTTTTTTTTAAATAAATTAATAAGCATTAAATTATAAATTAAATATCAAGCACCAATAAACATGAACACATATTCAAAAGGTGGCAGCACTGAGGGTAAAATGCTTATGTTATAGCAATAAACGTATGCAGAGGTAAGCAAATATTTAGAGGCAGTGGTAGACTTCTCATTAGGCATGTACTTGATGTCGGTGATCATGTGTGGCAAAAATACAACAGACACCTGTACTGGTACAGGATCCTGTCTACAATCCTGGTTCACAGAACACACCTTCTGGTGGTTTGTCCCTAATTTAGCCTCTTTGGAGGCAAAGGGAACTATGGGCCATATGCAGACTACCGGATGTATAACATACGTCCGGTGTTTAGCGGTTGTTCCTACTGCGCATGCGTAGTACATTTTTTACGTTATCTTCGTATCTGTTATATATGTTATATGTCCGGTAGTCGGCATATGGCCCTATATTTACATGAATGTAGCTCATCAATTCACTAGGGACCAGTAAAAAGATTACAAGCTCTGTGACCAATACTAAAGATGTTTGATCAGTGTCAGTGAGGTACTACTCTTTGATAAGCAGTTTTCTAATGTATACTGAACTAGTCATATAGGGCCTGATCCAGACCTACGGCCGCTCTTGTGGTTACGCGGGCCGTCAGCGTGAAATTGACATTTCAAACGTTCTGCACATGCGTGTGCAGATGTTTTCCTGCGTAAATTCGGAACTTCTTATGCGTGAATCGGGCGGGCGTATTATTTGCGTATAACTGTTGAAAGGGGCGTGCTAAAAATACGAATACCGGAAATACGTTGGAGTTAGAAAATGTAGGCGGGGGGAGGTATTTTAATCGTACAGTATGGGCTGGGTTACCTAGTTACGTTGCGGTAGTACGAAGGGGCAGGCGACGTAACACAGGGAAAAGTTAGGGTAGGGTTTAGCCGGCGTAAGGAAATAAAAGTAAGGGGAGTGTCGTGGGAGTGTAAAGTTTTTACGCTTAGCGGTAATACGCTCTGCGCTCATTCGTAGGTCTGGATCGGGCCCATAAATACTACTTCCATTGTGTGTTGGCTAAAGGGTTTACTCACTATGGGCCTGATCCAGAGCTACGAAAATTCGCACGACGGGCGAATGCGAACTTTCGCTCGGGCGTATCAACATACACGCCCCTAACACTCCCATAGTAAAGTACCTGCATACGACGCCTATACCCTACACTGGGTACGACCGTCGGCCGTACGAAAATCCGCAGAAAATACGCTGAGCGTACGGGCTTAGCACGCCCATACTGTACAATTTAAATGGCTATCCCCGCCTCCCTGTAGTAAAACGGGCGCCCAGCCGACCATCGTAAAAAAAATACGCCCCGCCCAGCCGACCATCGTAAAGAACGCACGCCCCGCGAGCGAAAAATACGCTCACAATACGCCCGCTATTCGCTCATGACGCTCGTGCGACCGGAAGCTGTCATACTGGGCATGCGCGTTGCGAATTTTTTGCCGAATTTTCGCATACGCTCGTCGTACGCTCGCTTGCGGTCGTTGCTCTGGATCAGGCCCTATTTGCATACCATAGAACACCGCAGAGGAATCATCTATTTGCATGTCTGGAAATTTTCTAAATACAGAATTAATAAAACATAACTATAAAGCCATAAATATGCATAAGAGCATGCGCAAAAGAGGCAGCAGCTTGCAAAATTCTATACAGTACATTTTTTTCAGCTAAGTAGAATACATATAAAATATATGTACATTTTTTT
Source organism: Limnodynastes dumerilii (assembly GCA_011038615.1). Classification (NCBI taxonomy): domain Eukaryota; kingdom Metazoa; phylum Chordata; class Amphibia; order Anura; family Limnodynastidae; genus Limnodynastes; species Limnodynastes dumerilii. The sequence goes on from WWET01004934.1 coordinate 38,259, forward strand.
CATTAAAAAATAATTTCATTTCTGGAGTGTAATTATGGATTTAAGTTTTCAAGCAATAAATCTAAAAATATCACTTTACAGATATTGGCCCAGATCCAGAACAACGCTTCCGTGCCAATTTACACCTTGCAGACACGTAAATTCGCGATTTTGTATGTACTGCACATGCGCACAACAGATGATACACTACGTAATGTATCGTAATTTTGAGCGTATGGGTCATTTACGTATTAGTTGCGTAAATTCGTACGTGGGGGCGTGCCAATTTTATGTGAGCCAAAAGTGCGCCTAAATTACACAATGTAGACGGGGGTTTGCATTTACATGGGCGTGCTTAGCTGCGTAAATACGCGTTGCCTATACGTACGTGTGCGGACGTGAGTGGTTATGCGGCCAAAAGTTGAAAAGCGGAAATTGGTCAAAGTACATACATTTAGGGGTGTGTCTAAGGGAGTGCTTAAAAGGTATGCACGCGTAAATACGCTACGTCAGTAAACAGATTGCAAGCGGAGTTCTGGATCTACCCCATTGTCTATTATTGGAAACAATAACTGTCTCTAATATAGAATTTAAGCTTTATCTAGAAAGCCTATGTTGTCTTCAATGCCTTTCTGAGGTCGCTGTAGAAGTTTACAAGTGAGCCTGCCATAGCAAAGTCAACAGTGCTCTGAGGTAGTATCCCACGGAGATCGGTCTGAATGTAGCCAGTCAGAAAGCTGTGCTCAGGATTGCTCTGGAGAGGGACACAAAACCAGCCACAGGGGTGATTAAAGCCACGGACACAATGTTGTTTCACAGTTTCATGTTCAATGCTAACACCTGTGGAGAAACACAAACAAAACATAAGTATGAGTGCAGATAATACATGGCCTCATTTTAGGACAAGGAGTTCTCACTAGTTTCGGCAACCATTAAACAAAGGCAAGATGATAGGAGGTACAGAGAAAACAATAAACTTTTGTTCTCAATTATGTATGCATTTCCTTTGTGTTGTGAATTTGTAATAATGTGAAATAAATTTGTACTAATAATAAGGGTTAAGCTCTGCTACAGAGAAATTTGAGGTTCTGGTAAATCAAAGTTTATAGGTTACCAATAAATAAAACATAGACTTAATCCAGTAAAGCAAGTAAGTCTTTCTAAATGTGGTAGGATACAATTGTTTTATAATGTTAAATATGATAAATAGCGGCAATAACATTTTAGAACATTAATTCATCCCTGTTATTTCTTTCTTTAGGTTAAATGCAATACATACAAATAATATAATTACATTAAATATAAATAATATAATTATATTAAATATAAATGATATAATTACATTACATGTGAATAATATAATTACATTACATGTAAATAATATAATTACATTACATATAAATAAGCAAGGGTGTTTGATACACTT